>NDXZ01009014.1:15006-25025 GCA_003055125.1 Paykullia maculata | reverse complement strand
AAAGAGCACTGTTAAATCTATCATCTCAAAATTTTGTAGAACTATATCTTACACCATTTCGCCTATCCGATCAAAAAATTGTTAGGATCGGGTCAGGTGGTGTGGCACTGCCCATAAAAAGAAAATACATAAATAGAGATATTTTAGAGTCATATACCTTGCAAATTATGTACGAATTTGATAAAAAGATTACTTTATTTAAGAAATTATAAATAAGTTGCCTCCTATTCGCTTCTCACTTTTTCTATGTTAACTTGGCTACTTGGGACAATCTTTAAAGGTGTGAAAAGGTAGCTAAACATTGAGTCACAGTATTTTTCCCACGGCCAGTTGTACGTAACGTGTTTGAGAGTTGGTAAACCATCAGTTCTTTTCATTTTCTCCTCCGATAGAACAGCAAAAAATATTGTTTACCATCAAGCTTTACGTTGAATATACCAAACAAATTTACCCTTTAAAGGATGATCCAAATCAAGACCAATTCTTTTTTATTAGCAGTTAAAAGCTTAATGTTCGACATTTATAAAGTCGTTGTAATGATCTCTTGATGGAAATATATTATTTTTTTTTTTTTGTTGAATTAATAATTGTGTATATAATTAAATTTCAAACTAATTTTAAACAATAAATTGGAACAAAATTTATGTTGGTTTTTTTGGTGTAGTGAAATTTTTGTGTAGAGATATAAAGATATTTTTTCGCAAAACGCATTTTTAATTTGTTTCATTAGTAACAAACTTTAATGCGAAGCCGGTGCTCTCAGCAAGTTTTAAATAAAAATCTTTAATTTTACGTAACTTTTTTTTAAGAGGCAGGAAAAAATGTTTGGGGATCAATTTTAAAATTAAAATTTAAAGCCAAAATCGCAATTCCTTTTTCTTAAACTCAAAATTATTATAATATGGTCAAATCTGGCAACATTATGCAACTACTATGCTCTTTGAATTTGTGGCTGCATTTGTTTCTATTAATGCAATTCTTTCTTAGAATTATCTGTTATCTGTCTTGTGTTAACTTTGTTTCCCTTGATTTTTTTTATATGTTTTTGGGAAAAAAATGTAACTAAACTAGCAAGTAAATCACTTAATTAAAGTGCAACTCACTCACACAAAGGTTAAAAAATTTGTTTTATTTTTTATAAATTAAAAGATCATTTTTATACTTTCACTTCATTGTTTGGAAGTTTTAATCACAATATTGTTCAAAATTTTCGATTATACTTTTAAAACACAACACTTTTAAAATTTGATTTGGTTTTAAATTTCTAAGATTATTTTAATGTTTTTTGTAAAAAAGTATCATTTTGCTACAATGAAATGAAAGAAATTGTATTTAAGCAATGTTTTTAAGTTTATGTGATGTTATGCATTTTTAAAATATAAAAACTGAAAGGTAAAAATCCCAAAATACTCCTTCAATTTTTACTTTATGCAATTGAAACATTTTGATGTCTTTTGATAAAATAAAATATGTGCAACTCGTAGTAATTGAGTTGCTAATATTATGTTAGAGAATATTGAATTAAATCACGATTTCAACAAAACAAAGAACAAACCATAAATAATTAAATTCGTATTGAAATAAAATTTTTAGAGCTGCCTTCAAATAATGAACACAACTTAAAAGTGTTTGTGAGTCTGTGCGTTATTAATTATCTAGTCAATATCTGTTTTGCTAAAAGCATATAAACGTGCAACGAACACAAACACAAATGCAAAAACATATACATAACTGCAAACGTATAAACGAACTTAAAATTTTCTATAGCAAAAAAATAGACTTTATGTCATCATATTAATTGTGGTGAGAGGAAATTCAATTACAAATGCTTTTAGTCAAAAAGGGCAATCTAATATTCATTATTAGAAGCGCACACACTCACACACAATTACGTACATACATACATAAGTATTTATATGTGTTAATGTTTGATAAATTATTCACGTTTATATGTATGTATGTATATAGCTGTATGGAAAAGAATACATATGTGATACTAGATGACTGGTTAATAAAAAATATTATAAGTTATGTAAAGACAAGAAAGAAAGCAAAAGAAATAATATATTTCTTATTTAATTTTGGCACATGTTAAAGAATTATTACAATATATTTTTTTTAATTCAAAAAAGTGGAAAACAACAAAAAAAGTGATTTTTAAGATACTCACGGAAAAACTATAAACAAGGTTTAAATTCATTACTGTATTGTATTGAAGTGAGTCTTTCAACAATTTGTCTGTTTTTTCTTTTATTTGTATTTGTTAAAAATTAAATGGTCTTTTCCTTTTTTGCCAACAGATTGATATGGGTTGTTTTGAACTGATTTTATTTCTTTCTGTATATAAAGTATATTTAAGTCCCCATGCACGCGTAGCTGATACCTAAGAAACCTATTGTTTTTGCAAAATGGTAAAATGAAAAAATATTTATTTTAACGTTATTGTTGTGGGAATAAATATATATATATTTTCAACTAAATTCGATATATTGTTACTATAAGATAACAAAAATGAAAAAAAAAATATTCAAAAAGCGAAATGCAACGCAAAAACAGTGGCGGTGGCAGCATGAGCAACATAAAACTGTATATTTGTTTAACAAAAAAACATTTTTTGTTTAAAACAATATACACGTGTCTTAAGAGTATTATTTACCATAGAGAAAATGAAGGGGAACAACAAATTTCAATCATACTAGTTGTAACATGAACACATTTAAACTTTATTTGTATATTTCTATGCTGAAACACACACCTACATACAGGGATACATGAACACATTCTCTTGAGGTATCGAATTGTTGAACAAATAATGTAAAAGTTTCGCTTAAATTAACAACAAATGTGTGCGTATCTTTGTCTATATGCATGTGTGTGTGTTTATCCGTGTGTACTTTAAATGATATACATCATAGCTTTTCGTAAAAATAGGAAGTTTTTTGTTATTTTGCTTTCAAACTTAAATAAATATTTTTACATAAAAAAAACTTTTTTTTAAATTTGACGCAGTTGTTGCAGTTTATTTAAATATTTTCTTTGGAGTTGCATAAATATTTCTCGTGTAAACCACTCTACATACGATTGTGAAGATAAACTTAAGATTAACACGTAATATGATGGCTACGAATTGTCATTTGTTTAAATATAAAACATTTTATTATTATTATTTTATTTTAGATTGCCCACATGGGCAGACATGTATAGGTTAATTTTTTTAGGATGATCTAAGCACCAGCACAAACGATTAAAATATTTTGCTCCCATGAGTATTAAAATTGTACAGCCAAGTACGCGTATAAGCTATTTTATATTAAAAAAATATTACTCATACTACACCGTCGCCGAATAGTATAATAGTATAATAAATGCTGCATACACTTTGGCTGAAAAAATTGTTAGGAGCTACTTAAATAAGTTACGACCCTACGCTCCTTATAGGAACAACAGGATTTAATATATATTTATAATTCTTATTTGGTTTAACATACTTTGAGTATAAGTAATTATATTTTCGACGAATGTTTTTTAAATTTAAACGGCGGTTTTCAAACCGGCGCTAAAGGCTTTTTTAAGTGTTTGCTTCTGTAAACCTACGTTTTTTTCTAAGGAAGCCAAATATATTATTGATAATGAGTTCTGTAAGCCCATACAATCAATTGGATATTTTACTTATTAAAAGCAAATATTTATATAATATTTTAAAAGTATTGACTTATATAATTCCAGATTTATAATCTAAAGGGCTGCTTTATTTGTTGATAGTTGGTAGTTACTAAATGACATTAAAGTAATGAATTTATAAAATCCCTATTTCTAAGCGAGTTTGGTAATAACTTATTTAAGTCCCTATTTGTAGGCGACCGGGGTAAATACTTGCCTCCAATGATATCGCCGTGTTAGAGTAATAGCTTAAAATGCCAAAAGGTAAGTAGTGCAACTACTGTATTTTTATCATTTTAACAAAGCAATGCAATTTTTTGCTGGGCACTTCTTGAAATGATTTAATCGAAACCTAAATTAAACATCTAACAAACCACACATAGAAACTTAATTATTTATTATGAAAGTAGAATTTATATTAATAAAAACGCTGAACTGAGTAAAATATTAGTTGGCCTTATTTAAATTTCCTTTCCTTTTCATTATTAATTTCTAATGAATTATCATTATTCCACCAAAAAATCGTGTTTAATTATTAACAGCATCATCTGGTAATGAAATGCACTTGTACTATTTGAGAGCCCGTTAAAAGCACAAATAAGCAAATGAACTAATGATTGAAATGAGTGGCAAAGAACAAAGCAGTGAATAACTAATACTATGTGCAGCTCTACTTAAAGTATCATTTTTAAAAAATGTTTACAATGGCGAGAATATATGTATGAACGTACCCAGCAAAAACTGGGTAATGGCTTGATCTTACTCAACAACATACTTTTCAGTGAGTATAACATACCGTCTGCATTAGTTACTTAGAAGTAGATTTCTAATAACAATATTAAGAAACATAAAAATTTATTTATGAAATAACTAAAAAAAAATAAATGCTATGTACACTTTGGCTGCAAAAATTGTTAGAAGCCACTTTAATAAGTTATGATAATTCTCGTTTGGGTTAACATGCTTTAAGTATAAGTAATTATATTGTCGACAGGTGTTTATAAATTTAAACGGCGGTTACCAAACCGGCTCTAAAGATTTTTTCTAAGTGTTTTTGTAAAACGTAACGTAAAGAAGTAACAAACCTCTGTTTCGTTCTCAGAAAGCCGTATATTATACATTATTGATAATGAGTTATATAGGCCCACGCAATCAATCGGATATTTTACTCATTAACAGCAAATAATTATATAATATTTTAAAAGTAATGACTTATTTATTTCGTTATTTGTAATTAAAGCGCTGATTAAAACCATTATTATTAAGTAGTTACTTAATGGCATTAAAGTAATAACTTCACAAATGGTGGTAATGACATGTTTAAGTTCCTATTTGTAAACGAACAGAGTAAGTAATTGCCTCCAATGACATCGCTCTGTTTAAGTAATGGGTTAAAAAGCCAAAAGGTAAGTAGAGCAACTGCTGTATTTTTATCATTTAGCTCATTAGTTACAAAGCAATGCAAGTTTTTGCTGGGTATGTATGAAAAAATTCAAAATAAAATTGTTTCAGAAATATATATAAAAGTATTAAATTAAAAGAGCATTAAATGTTTAAACATTTTTCAAAATCATCAACTGTAATAACTTAACTAATAAAAACAAATGGCTGCCCTAACATACACACATTTGAAAAAAAAACGTATTTGCTTTTTCCGGTATTAAATATGGTTTGCTTTTAGTGACATTAAATCTTTATTTTTTGTCATTTTTTACTGTTTTTTTTTATATTTCAAATTGCAAAATGCTACACTATTTGTTTAAGTTTAGTTACAATAAAATATTTTTATTGCTTTGAACAGCAGCAATTTAGTTTGTTAAATGTCATTTAACTAAATAAATGTTTCACAAATACCGACAACAAAATAATAGATTTATGTAAGTAGAGTTCATTTTTTATGTAATAATTTCTGTAGATACTAGTATTGTAATATGAAGAATTATTCGATAAACATATGGAAAGTATGTAGATTCTGTTAGGAAAAATGTTATGTTACTGAAGAGCCAAATGAATTTTCTATAAAACCCTATATGCTTGAGGTAAGGTCAGGTTATCAAATAGATTAACGAAAAAAATAACACATGAAGTTGCATTTTATCAGAAAATTATAAAATATTGTGCTTTATAAATTATTTATAATGGGAAAAGTACATATAAAAATGTATATAAAATAATAAACCTCAAAATTCAATACTCATACATAGAAGAGCTTAAATTTACGCTTTGAAAAATTAATCAGATACAAATTTATATATTATAGCAAAGAAAGGTTAGTTGATAATATAGCTACAAATATTTCAAATTACCAACACTTTCTGTCAATGAATGTCATTTAAAAATCAAATAAAAATCAAATTCAATGTTCATGGAAAATCTTTCAAAAAAACTCTACTCTCTCAAGTTTAGGTTTAATTAATATATTCAAAACAGATTAAAACTGACGATACATTTTTTGGACAAAAAAATTTTACAAATCTTCTTAATAATGTGTTTTTATTACTTTTTTAGTGAATTATTTCATAAATTTTTTAAACAATTTGAGTTTATCAAGCTTTAAAAAAATTTGTCAATTAAAAAATTTTTTTTTAAATTGTAATTCAACTAAATTTGGAGAGAGAGAGAGAGAAAGAGAAAAGTTTAGAGGTTCATATTCATCGATTAAATTTTGATAAAATCGTGCTTATATACAAATAAAGTTGCAGAAGGTATTTGTCAATGTTTCTATTTCATACATAACCTTAATCCGTGTACTTTGTGATTCAATAAAAGTTTACAATCAAAAGAAAAAATATTATTTTCTATTTAATTAAAATCTTGTGCCATCTGTGGGACATCAATTTTATAAAAATTATTGAGAAAATGAATAAATATTTACACAAAACGAATGACTCATACGTATAAATATACAAATGCAAGAATTTAAAGTCAGTATGGAAATTTCCTATAAATTTTTGTTGTTATCTTTAACTCTTGCCTTTACAAAGTCTTACAAGAAAAATGTTTATTTTGTATACAAAAAGTAAAGAAAAGAATAAAAAATAAAATTTAATAACAAATACTTGTTTATAAATGCATCGCCTCACGGCCTTAAAAAACAACAACAAAATATATTAATAAAAATCAGAATAGTTTAACCATCTAACATATAGAGGACAAATTTTGATACAGTTTAGGATGTTGTGTTCATTTTATTATTGAAATAAAATTGGCAGAAGAAAAGTGTGAGGAACTACTTTACCCCTAAAAATATATATTTGCTATATATTGCACAGCATTTAAGTAATCATGCATTCTTAATGTGTGCAGACGTAGAAATAGTTAAATCGGCAAGACATTTTGACATAAATTTTTTAACTTTTCAGCTTAATTTTTCACATAACGGGAAACTATTGTCTAAAAGTTTATTTTGGTTCTATTAACTTTTATTTCTCAAAAGAAGTCAAATTTTTTAATCTATTCCTTGTTTTAAATTTAATCCATTTTAAAAGTTATAAAATAAGACATCGTGTAGGTATTATTTACATTTAAACTGTTTTACTTTTGAAACCATATACTTGTTAAAAATGTTTAACAATATTCACTTGTTTTTATTTTAGTGTTATTGTTTGACCGAAAGTGTGAAGTTTTCTTTCTATTTTTTAAAAATACACTGTAATAAAATTTAAAAATCAATACAAAAATAAAAAAAGTCTTAAATTTTGTATATATATATTTTTCGTTAAACAAAACTTAACTAAATTATTGTCCATATCCGCTTTTTTAACCACTATTTAGTTTTGTCTAGTTTGAATTTAATGTCCCAAATAAATTTTGTTGTTTGTGTTAACAAAAAAATACTAACCTGGCAATCAGCTATACAAACACACACAAAAGCACAAGAAATTTTAAAATAAAAGACGCAGAAAAGAGAAAAACTGAAATACACACAATATATTAAACATACTTACATATATATATTTTAGAGAACGAGTACATTTGTTATTTTCTTACATGACATCAAATATCCTTTGACTCTTCCTTTTTAAGCTCAGTTTACTGGCATCAGTTTATCATTAAGCTAAAACGTGCTTCGTATTTTAAACAATACATGATTAGAAAAAGCTATTTGCGCTAAAAAAAAATAAAGTTGTTTCCACAAATGCATACACAGGCAGATGCAGTTATTTCAATAAAACTAACAAAAACGACAAAAGCAAAACTATCATGTTCAGCTGTTCGAATAAAAGACTGACAAAAAGAGATAAAGAAATGAAACAAAAAACTGAAATTACTTTTAGCAATTTACTAAAGGAAATAAAAGTCAGCGTAAAATATGACTCGAAATTTTAAAAGATCTCACATAAAAGCAACGCAACGAATAAATAAAGTAGAGGACCAAATACGACAGAGGCAAAAGTTTGCAAAATCATTCGACATCAACGATGACTAAAAAAAAAGGAAATTGAAATTTAATACTTGTAATATAATAATGATGACAAGAGATAAAGAGCACAATGAAAAGATGCTTCAGGAAACATTAAGACTTATTAGAAATCATATTGGACTTGTTTGCAGTAAGTAGCAGGTAAATAACTTTATTATTTAGTCTCTCAAATGGAATAAAATAATGAAATTTAAAGCTGCCTTAAATAATTAAGAGCTTTTATTTAAATTTATTACGTATTATTATTATTATAATGTCTTTGCCTTACCATTTCCTGTTTGCACTATGTGTAATTGTAAAAAATTAATTATTCTTGAGTTTTATTGAGTTTTTAACACATAAAAATAAATTAAACATTTATTTCCAGTCGGTACTTAAATTCAAGCAATTCGATTTTGTGCTTAAAACAATTGTTCATGTGACTTTTTTGTTTTTATATCCTTTTATTTTGCGATTTGCAATAATATTTAGGAGACAATAATAAAAATAACTAAATATATAGTCAGTCACATAACAGCTCTTACACATATACACACACACACACACACAAAGATATTATGCCTTTCTTTTTCTTTAGCATTTTTATTGTAAATATTTGGCAAACATTTTAATGGCCATAAATTAAAAATTACTTCAGGCTGCCAAGAATTAAAAGCAAACCTACAATTTTTTACGAAGTTTGGAAAAACCAAAGAGGATCATAAAAAGCTAAATCCTCAATTCTTATCTAATGACTTAAGTGAATGAAATTTTAAAATAAAAGTGTAAGTAAAAAATCTTTATAAACTTGTAAATGCATTTTTAAGAATGTGATAAATTAATGGTGCTGGTAAGAGTACGTTTTTAAATGTTATTTTATTAAGTTATTGATGCTATATTTTTGAAGAAGAACACTAGAGCATTACTGCTTAATGCTAACCAATTTCCTTTGGTCTAAAATAAACGATATTACCGTGGACATCATGTGATAGGCGTAGAAAATAAACGTTTTGCACTTACAAATCGAGTTTGGTTACATATCGCCTGAGGAAAATAAAACGATCAATTTAAATAAGGCGATGTGGTTTTGCAAGAGTTTTTCTTGCAGAATTTTCCTTTCTAAATTAACTAAAGCCCTCAAAGTCAACATAATCCCGCCCTCTAGTTTAACTCAGCAAATCTCTGCGGCAAAGTTATTTACAGTAAAGCCTTTGGAAAGTGTATTGCCGTTTTAAACAGTAAGGAGATTCGAAAGATCTCATATTACATTCGTAATAGAAATTATTAGTTACAACTTCAACTTTAACTTAAAAAAAAAGTTTTTTTTATTATAAGTACAATTTTTTTTCTACAAGAGATATTATTTTAATTTAGAAAATAATCAAATGTTACAATAAGTTACCTAATAGGACATTAGATATTGTTCATACATGTATGTATAAGAAAATGAAAAGAACTAAATATAATATACACAATACGTTCGTAAATAATTATATAAAAATATTATTTAAAAAACGTTTCAATACGTTGTCTCTACCAAAAAAAAAATTCAACCAACAAAAACGTTTCAACTGTTGCTCATTAAATCATAATATTCTTACCACAAAAGGTCTCCCATAAGAAAAGAAATTTAATTGTAAAAAAAAACCTCTCAATACGAAAAATATAAACAACAACATTGTTTGATCATTATAATCATTTTTGGGCTTCTCGCTGTCATAGCTATCGTTTAGTCTTTATAATATTTTATGTAAAAACAACTTATTTATTCATTCAATTATTTGTTTCTATTATTATTCTTGTTGTTTTTTTTATTCATTTTGTGTCTTTTGTCTATTTCGAAAATTAAATGTATTGAATAGTAGAGCTGCTTGACTTTTTATAATGTTTTCTATTTTTTATTATTATAATTATTCATTTAGATAAAACTTTGTTTATGTCAACAGTATTTTTTTTT
>NDXZ01009014.1:0-14885 GCA_003055125.1 Paykullia maculata | reverse complement strand
TTTTTTTTTTTTTTTTTGAGAGTCTATTAGAAAATGTATATACATACATAAATTACAGGCACAAGTACTATTTTTATTTAATGATTGGAAAAACGCCAACTCTAAGACTTTTGTCTAAAATTCCAAAACGACAGATTAAGCAAACAATTTGATTATTAATAATTTAAAAGATTAACATTTAATATTTCAAACTAGCGGCTGCTAGCATGAGAAGATAAGTAACATATTTCTATAAATATTTGAAAATTTTAATTAACTAATATTTTTTGATTTTTTTATATTTTATCACTTTCAGGCACACAAATGTAATTGTACCTGTGTGTTTGTGTTAAACTTGTTTGACATTTTAAACGTTGTGTTAAAACAACAACTTCATTTAAATAACTGAGATAATTACTTATATCAATTATTTATTATTTAATAGACAATTCAATCAAATAATCAATTTAAATTTCAGTTTTTGCAATTAGAAAACTGTCAAATTCATTATGAATAGCTGCTGAATGCACAGGAGAAAATTGACTTTGTTGCATTTGTTCGAATGTGTAAGTTTAAACAGAACTTTATATTAATAGAGGTATTCGCTTAATCGCTTAAATGCCTCTTATACCTCTGAAGCTTAAAAAATTATACGAAAGTTTATGAGTTTAAGAGGTATAAGAACCATTTAAGCGATTAAACGAATACCCCTAATATGTTTAGGCAATTTTTAATTATAACTGTAATTGTTTATATCATAAACCAGCAGAGTACAAGTGTACTTAGCTATCGATTGATATAATTTAATATATTAATTTGAACAGTTAAAATTATGTCAGAAATGACTTAATTATCGTTAAAAGCTGTTGAAATTCATTAAAAAAGATATATGTTCAAGTACGTCTAGCGATTAAACCCGTTAATATTGGTGAATAAGATTAAGTACGTATATTGTGTATTAAGTGCATTTCTCTTTAAGTGTTCACCTCTTAAAAAAGATTCTTTATTTATATAAAATTACTATAACTTTAAATTTTTATTTATTAAATAATTATCTGTTTTATTATGAAATTCTTTATTTTTCATTAGTTATATCTTTTTTAGGAAAAATACCTATATTTTTAGCTCATTTATGATTACTCAAAGCAGTGATTACTGAATCTCCAGTTTCTGGATCAATAACTTTAGCAGGGATTGTATTAAAATTAGGAGGTTATAGATTATTACGTGTTTTTTCTTTTTTACAATTAATAAGTTTAAAATTTAATTATCGAATCGAATTTTCTCTAACTCGAACTCATTAGATTCTCCGTAGCTTTAAAATAATAATAAAAAAAATTCTCCTTCCGTAACTCGAACTTCCATAACTCGAAGATCTCCATATCTCAAACGAAATACATGCATATGTATTCTATAACTCGATGTATTTTGCTTGATTTTGTTTGTTTATTTCGCGTTCTTTTACTTGTTAAGCTGGTTTTTATATTTCGGGGGAATCCCTTTTAGTACATCAGAAGTGTCATTTTGTTTGCGTAAGGTACATAAGTAACAATGCAATTATAAAATAACTGGCCTTTTTATGTCGGACTGCTACAATTTCGTTCCTACAAAAGTGAATTAGGTTAAGAATTTTTTTTTAAACTGTCATTTTTATGTACATTTGTAACAAGTTCGAGAAGTTTAGTTTACAAATTGATAAAAATTGTTGACTTTTTTATTATAAAAACAAAATTTCTAAACTTTATTAAATACAAAAGGGGCAACACTTGTTTTAATGAAGTGCATTGAAATTTGATTCTAATATATTATTTACATTAGCATATTTTTAAAGGAAAATTGACCATTCCTAAATTGTAAAATAATAGTTTCTCCTAAATGAATAAAAAATGCAAGAATTTTTGTTAAAAATTATTAAAGGACAACAACTTCTCTATCAGTTTAAATCAAAGATTTTAAATTTATTATCTTAATTTATATATTGATACTATATTAAGCTTCAGGTACAAATATTTTTAATAAAACTTCTCTGTTATTATAGTATTTTTATAATCATTCAAATTGTTAACCTATTTAAGTCGTTTGGTGTTGTACATATTATTAACTTTGTTTTTTTCTTTTCTTGTATAAGCTTCATTTTAATTAAACAATATGCAAAAGCTGCTATTGATTCTGGCAGCTGATTGTAATAGTTTGTAGTTGCTATAGAAATTTTTAATAATTTATAATTCACATTATCGTTATACACACACAAACACCAGTAACTCTACTGCAAATACATACTGTATTTTAATTAATGCTACTTCATTTTGAACAATAATGAGTTTAATATTAAACCTTTATTTGATAGTTGCTGGATTTAACAGATTCTCTGCGTTTATAAATTTTTTAAACAATAACCATTCAGTCGCTCATTTAGCTATTCATTCTCTTATTCATTAATACGTTGGTTTATTTATTTAAACATCCTTTAGTCCATTCGTTAATATGTATAAATAAAACAAGGGAAATCTACCCTCATTTAAAGCTCATTATGTTGGTGGATTTGTGTGTATGTGTGTGTGTGCGCGAATATTTGCGTGAATTATAAATAATCCCTGTATAATAAAGTGTTCAAGAAGTCAATATTAAAATATTTTTATCATAATGATATTAATTTTGTTCTATACAAACAAAAAAAAACGAACAATTATCCAATAAATATTTTTTCCCGAATAGAAATATTTATTCCATTAATTTAAGAATTTATATAAATTACACATTAACACTAATGAAAAGAGAAATATGAATTAACACAAATAATTCTTTTATAGTCGAGGTATTTCTAATACATTAATAATATAATGCAATGATATTAAAGCACCTACATAAACTATTACAGAAATATTTAAAATAACTACGCAACATACATATATATATGAAGAATATTAAAATCTTCTCTGAAATGAATGGTTTTTTATTTTATTTTAATATTTACAAATCTTTTACAGTTTTCGAAGATATAAATTAAATTTCTCTACATATAAAATTAGTGATAAAAAAACAGAAAATAAAAATTATTTTTCTTTTAAATATACAATTTTATTTAAATAACATAAGTAAATAATTGTAATAATTTTTATTTATAAAGAGTCAATTTTAACAAATAAAAGAAATATTCTATACAAACAAAATACCTAATAAATAAGACAGGGTGTTAGTTAGAGTTTTTAAATATAAAAAGTACAAGGATTAATAAATTTAAGATTTTTCTTGAGATATATTTGTAGTAAAATATAGTACTTGTAAGATATTCAACATTTTTTTTGTAGTACCTTTAGAACAGACATACATATGTGTATGTGTTAGTTCATATTTATATATGTATGTATATAATATGCAAATCCATATGCTTTCAATTATTTTATTTATAATTTCCAGTAAACACAAGTGGTTTCCTGACCATTTCAGATAGTTCGTACAAACACATGTGTATGAAATAAAATTAAAATAAAACTATTGGAAAAAAGAAAATTCTATGAAAAAACTACAAAAGTATTTTATTTTTTGCTTATTTTTCCTTCTCTTTTGTAACACACTCTTTTGTAAATGGAAAATTTTTCAGCAATTTCCCACAATTTACACAATATGTTTTATACCCAACATATGAGAAAATCAGAAGTAAATTAAATTTTTTAGATGATTTGCAACTATTAGAAAATGTGTTGAAGTCCTTGGTATTGTATTTTGTGCAACTTTAAAGTTATGAATAAGACAGTCAATTTCAAATGCCTATTCGTGTGGTAAATTTATGCTGTAGGGAACGCATTATCATCGCGCAAAGTATTCGGCATACAAATAATATACTCTGAGGTCTCCTTCATGTTGAACAATCTAATAGTCTTGTGCAAACATTTTAGAAAACTAAAATGTCCGTGAAAAAACCGGTTAGAGCCTTTCCCTTAAGAAAAAAATTATTATTGATTATTGTACAAATTGAGTCGGTCAAAAATTTTATTGATTTTTCTCGCCATAAGCCATCGTAAGTTATTAGTTTCTTAAGCCGCCTCACTAACCGGGAATGTGTTGGTAGGAATTCTCCTCGTATTTATTTTTATGCTTGAAATACTTTAAAGTCTAGACGTCATAGACCAGTTTTGCAATAGGATTTTATAAAAACGTGTACTGATGTATGCCCTGGGACTCTTTTCATATTGGGCAGATTAATGTGAAACTAGGAAGTTTAAAAGAAATATTTCTTTACGAAACTTCATCCCGTGCAATAGGGTCATGAACCAGATTTTCTTCAAGAAAAAGGCAAACAAATGTGGCGGAAATTTTGGCTATGGTATGGAAAAG
Source organism: Paykullia maculata (assembly GCA_003055125.1). Taxonomy (NCBI): domain Eukaryota; kingdom Metazoa; phylum Arthropoda; class Insecta; order Diptera; family Rhinophoridae; genus Paykullia; species Paykullia maculata. The sequence continues at coordinate 10,571 of NDXZ01009014.1, read as the reverse complement.
ATTTACACCCATTAGTTTAAATTAGTAAAAAAAAATGCAATGCGAGTGATGTGTATAAGATTCGACCCAACCAAGTATAAAATTACTGCTAGTTTTTCATATAATTTTTATTTCTCTTTTGACTTTTTATAATTTGTTTTCAAGTTTTTTATTCTTATCAAACATTGAGCTACACATACAAAAAGTGAGAGCGATTGTGTGAGTGTCAAAAATTGAGTAACATAAGTTGTAGATTTTTATTTATGTATGTTGTTGTAATACAACATTTACAAATGTTGAATAAATTTTAAGTTTTCATACTTTGAAAAAGAATTCAAGAGAATTACAACGGAAATTTAAAATTTATTGCAACAATCTAAGGAATAAAATAAAAAGCATTTGCTATTGATTTTTTGCATATTACACGCAACAAATTTGTGTGGCTAACAGTAAAAGTTATGGTAAAATATTTATCATTTTGTTACAAATTTATTAAACTAGTAAATTGGAAACCTGTAATATGAGATTTTAAAGTGATTTTTTGTTTTGTTTGTTTTCAAATTTTATCTCTATTATCCCTGTTCTTATTTTATAAAATGACTCTTAAGTACTGTTTTGAATGTTTTAGCAGAATTAAGCCATTTTTTTATTTTTAGTTACCCCCTTGCGCACCTTTTACCCTTATCGCAATTTGCCTACTTTTAAGAGAAAAGAGAAAAGAGACAGTTGTTAAAGATTTAAAAGATTTTATTGAAACAGCGTCCCATAGATTTTAAATAATAATCTATAGATTTAGAACCTTTTTCTTCAAATTATATTCTATCACGTAAGCATAAGATATTTTCTCGTACATACTTCGTTAGTAAAAAGTGGTTCTTAATACCATATTTCGTTAAATGCTTAAAAGTTTCTACAAATAATTCTTCTTGGTTTTTCTTTTGTTGTTTAAAAAATGTAAAATTATGATAGAAGAAGTATTTTTGAAAACGATAAAAAAATTCAAATGCCGCAGCAACCATCGAACTACTGCAACTATAGACACATCATAGTGCTGGTACAGAACTATAATTACTAATTAAAAATCGCTTGCATGAGGAGCATCCCAGCATACACAAAATCAAATATTTGAAATAACATTTGCTTAAATGTTTTATTTGAAGTCTTTTTCTTAAATATTCTAGAAAAAACCTTATTCCAACCTTATAGTTGTCTTGGAAACCTTTGAGAAATGATATACATACATTTTTACAATTTAATAAATTTCTTAAATCGTTAGTTAATCACATTTATTTATTCCGTTACATAAGAAAATTAAACTACAATAAATAAAAAAAATATTATTGCTTTACCTAACAGCTAATTTTTGCTTTTAAAGTTTTAAAAATGTCATTTGGTAAAACATATGTTTATGGGTTTCACAAAAGGAACAGTATTGAAATATATAATGCAAAATTTAATTTAGACAGAAAGATACTATATTAATGGAATTTTGAGAGCATAAATTAATTTAATATATATTTCACATTAATTTAGAATCCAAAAATAAAATATTTTAAATCATTCCTAAAGGTTTGCCATTCAAGAAGAAGTTTGATTTTTAACAGGCCTCAAATAAAGATATAACCTTCATGTTTATTGGGATACTAAACTCGTTATTATTGAAATTTAACACATGTGTTGAAAAGTTTTTTTTCCTTGTAATCCCAATTCATAATCAATGTATCTCTATTTGTGTTCTGTTACCTTTTTTTGCTGTTTCTTTTTTATGTAAAAGTTTTATACCATAAAGTTTTTCAAGTTTTTCTTCCCCCATTTTATATTGTTTTTTGTTTCAGTTAAGTTTTGTTAAACATGTGCATGTATTATCATGCACATTTAACATAAACTTAACTTGTTTACTAAAGTAGATTATTTACGTATGCATTCAACTTTTCTACGCACACACACACACATACTTGCACACAAATAAATAAAATAAATACACAGAAGAAACAAAAACTTTCTGACAACATCAAAAGAATAAGATGAGATCTGTTTAAGTCACGTCTATATGCAGTAATTTGGTAAATTGCATTTTAGCATAATTACGCAAAAAAAAGTGAGTGGAAGATTGGGAGAGAGGGATAGAGAAAACAAGTTAAGCTAAAAGCCTCAAATACAGACACATATATGTAAACATTTGTTAACTTATTCATGCTGCCATGCAAGTAACGCATCACCTGCATATACATGTATGTTTTTACTTAAATGTGTGTGGATGTAGATGTGTACGTAGACTTACAATATTGTAAGCAAATACGAACATTTGACGACCACACTTACACATACACAAGCAAACACGCGTCAATTCTTCAACGTACATACATACGTGTATTATACAAAATACTGACGTTTTAATTAGTATTACAACAACAAAATACGATAAATAGAACTGCAGCAACCAAAAGTGTATAATTACTAGCGTAGATAACTTTTCAAACCATTTTGCGATTTAACGATTAAGTAAAGTTACACCAAAAAATTATAACAAATAAACACAATTACTTAAGTGAATACGGAAGCAAATAAGAATTCACACGTAATATAATATACTTAAATGCATTATAATAAACTTTAAATTACTTTCTAGTCATCTAATGGGGTTAGTAATGAAAAAAACTACGAAATTATAAAAATTTAAAAAAAAACAAAAATATCAATATTTCCTTATTCATCGACGCCTAAATTATCTTTACTAACTATAAAATTCTTAATAAAATGATTTGTTGATTACGTATAGCCAAAAGTAATAGTGAAATTTTATTTTGTTAGCGACTAACTAATTTACTAAGTGGACTATTTCAAATATCAGAAGCATTGGCGAAAGCGTAACTATAGTCATCCGCTTTCTTACTAAAGAATTCATTGAGATGTGTCTCTAGTTCCTACTCATAACTAACTTTGCATTCCAGCTGTATATAATATTACAATAATTAGTTAAGTAACCAGTAACTATTTGTATTTAAGTTTTACGAAAAGATACTAATCGTTTTGGGATTAAATAAGAAAGGAAAATAAGTCACTAAGCATGTCGCTTTCCTTTCCTTTTCCTCTTTAAAGCCTTTAATTGTTTCCTTGGCTCAGCTGCTGTGGACTCTTAAATAAAAACTTTTGGTAACACCCGCCATGTCACTTATTTAGACAAACATTAAAAGACAGACCGGACTGATTAAATATCAAAATAATTTACAATCAAATTTGCAACAGTAAATATACACAACCACTTTCAATTATTGTTTTGCATTTTTTAATCCAGATAAAGACCGTAAAAACTTTTGTTTTTTTAATTTGCAATAATTAAATTATCATTATAAAGTTATTCATAATTCCGTAATAACATTATTTTATTTTATTCCAATTAAAAAATAGTTATTTTTTGCACGTTGCCTTTTCAATCACAAAAAGAAATAAGCTGAAAGGCATCTGATATTATTCTTTTTTTATTTCTTTGAATATGAGTATCATTATAATTGCAAAATTGTTTTAATTATTTACTTGTTGCTGATTTGTTCTTAATTGATTTGATAAAATGGAAATTTGTCCACTATTTTATAATTATCGCAGTTTCCCTTGCCTTTCCTTTTTTTAAGCTTGTTATTATAATTAAAGAAAGTTCAATCAATTATCTAAATAATGGACAAAAGGAAAATTTGTATTTTAAACATAAATAATAAAAAAAAACTTTTGTTGCATTTTTCAAACTGATGGAGAAGTTAAGGGAATTTATAATCTATACTAACAATAGGTGTGAATTTACTAAGGCTAAACCCATTTTTCCCAGCCTTTTTGATAAAAATTAATATTCTAACTATATTTCATTGTCATTTAAATTGTTATAGAAAAAATAAGTTCAAAACCTAATAACTGCAACATATTTACATAATTTTTTTTTTTTTATTTGCTTTTTATCCTCATTAGTAATAATTTATTTGCAAGTTCTATTATGACCAGGTATTTGTTTGCATTACAAGTAACTAAACATAATGACATTTTGATTATCTGTGCGTTCGAATTTCAATTCATTTAATTTTTTTACAATTTTATTTATTTCAATACGAATTGTTGGTTTATATATCGAGTCATCACTTTTATTATATTTAATCAAATTGTTTAGAACACACAATCATCATCCTGAATGAATGGTGTCACTTTCAATTGTATTTTTTTTTTTCTGTTTGATACTCTTCTATACATAAATAAACAAACATATTCATAGTTATAAACACTCACTAATATATTAAATAAATATGTACATATGTGTGGACGTTTGAATAACAATACATGCATAAACAAGTGAAAATAATTGTAGAATTCAATATTAAATGCAATTGAAATGAAATTTCTATGAAAGCACGCAATCAAGCAGGCTTTAGTAATTGTATGTGTGTGTGTGTTTTTAGTTTTCATACAGGTGTGTATGTTCACACAGATAGAATTGTGTATAAGATTAGGTTGTGAAAATACTAATAATTAGAGTTTCTTTTCTCAAATTCGATACCAAGAACTAGTTTATTCGATCAGCAAAGAATCAGGTTACCAACATGAAGCTGGTTTCTTTCTACATAAAAACATAGGGTGTCTAAAAAACTGTTAAACTTATAATTTATTAAAAAAAAATTTTTTTTTTTTAAAATTGCTGGCACTCAGACTAAAGATTAATATTTTGCTAAAATAAAAAAAATAAAATTTAAATGATTTTAACAAAATCAATTTTACTTACATCAAGGTTAGTGTAGTTAACAAGTTAACTGGTCTATGTGTGTTCCCCACCAACGCACGCTTGCAATTGACAAGACTGTGATTAACTAAAGACGAGTACAAGTCAAACTGTGTTGTATGTTTATTAGAAAAGATAGCAAAATACCACAAAATGTAATCTCAAAGCATTTTACAACACAACAGTCCTTTTTTTTTAGGTCATGTTGTCTTATCAGGTTTACTTTGCTGATTTGATTTTTTAGTGTATTCTAGAAAATATATTTTCTGCATTCCTTCAATCAGTTGTTAAATAAAAGTGTAGGGATGTCAAAATAAACTTTTATGGTTTTACTCGATTACTTTAACAAGGAGAACATAATTATATTTTTATAATTTTTAAATACTCGAATAACTCATGGAAACATAAACGCAACAGATAACAATAATATACGATCATGACCTAATCAACTACTATTAATGTTATAGTCACTGCTTTTATATTTTTCATGAGGAGTATAACAGTAATATTCATACACCTTTGTCGGTCATATTGAAGCATAAGTTCAAGTAAAAGCAAAACATTGAACTTTGGGGTTTGTAAAATATTTTTAAGTTTATACGAGTGTATGCGTTTTATGTGCAATATGTATACGATAGTGTAATATGTGTATGTTTAAGTACAAGATATCAGATGTGTTTGTGTGTAAAAATAGTTTGTTAGTATGAAGGTATATTTTGCAATGGTAAGTGCAACTGTTTGTGTGGGTCTATATTTTATGTCAACAGATCATTATAAATTCGAAACACAAAATACAAACATTTGACAAACTCATTAGTCTCACAATAATCTTAAACTAAATCATAGAAAACCATTGGCTTGCATTTACCGAAATGTTGGTTGAAGTAAGAAAGTACTTTTTAAGATAAAACTTAAAGCTAAAATTAAAAAAAATCAAAAAGCTGAATTTCAGTAAGAGAAAAGGAATTCGAACAGCGAGTTCAAAAAAAATTAAAAACAAATTATGAAGAGTTGACTGATTAAAAATTTCGATCGCACTTAGATGCCGATTAAATAAATTTTTTAAAAGAAAATTTTCCTAAAAGAATACACCTGAAATGGTATAAATTTGTTCAACTAGCTTCTGCATCGAAAATATCTGCAGTAACATCGATACTCTTCATTATACATTTTATAGTCACAAAAAGGATTTGGGTAATACTTTTTGAAAAATATATGCTCAAAAATTTAAGCGAGGGTGGTAATAACTTATTTGAGTCCCTTTTTGTAAGTGAGGGTGGTAAGTACTTAAAGTAATGGGTTGAAATGCCAGAAGGTATGTAGTGCAACTACTGAACTTTTGTTATATTAACTCATTAAAAAGTAATGCAAGTTTTTGCTGGGTATATATATATATTTTTTTAAATTTTAAATATTAAGAGCTACTAAATAACTGAAGCCAACATTTTGGTTATAACAGGCCCCTTGTTTTATCTAAAACTATCTAACTTATATGTAGATGACATTGTGTGAGTGCGCTAAAAGTTTTTTAAAATTAAAAATAAAATTTTAATAAATTTAATTGAATTTAGTAATATCTTTTCCAATTACATTAGCATTATTAATTACATGCGTAAATATGTATGTACATATATGTAAAAGCATATGTTTCAAAAAGCACATATAAATATTTACATCTATGTATGCACATGTAGAATATGAATTTTGTAAACATTTCTGGTTGTGTAACATATTGTTACCTTTTAACACTTTTAACAAATATTAAAACATTTTTTGTCTCTATGGTCTAACAATATGCACATATTGTGTTGTTGTATTATTATTTTTTTCATTCCCGCACTAACATTCACATTTGTGTATGTGAGTAGGTATTTTAAAATTTTTTTTTTTATAAATTTACTAGAAAGTGTGTAAATGCATAAATGTGTGTGTGCGTATTTGTATATATGCATTTGTGCTTTTGTATAGATGTATTTACATGTGAATATAAAACTTATGTGTATGTGTGAGTTTATGTGAATGCATTTCCGTAGAATTTGTAGTGTTGGTTCTTTTTTCGGGATTTCTGTTTTTTTTTTGTGTTGTGCTCTGTTTGTTGCATTCAATGATGCCGTTTCATTTTAAACAAAGTATGTATGTTGTTGTATATGCAGCACATGCACTTTGGTTAATATGTATGCATTACTTTTGCCTACGCTGACGGTTTTTCGCCTCTTTTTTGTGTCATAGGGATTGGTGAATACATCATAAATTTGTTTAAAGAACATGCAATGCGTTAAAAACGGAAACATTTTACACCGCAGAAAAAAACTAATATTTGTTTATACAGCGAGTACGAATGAATTGTTGCTGCAACAATTACATTAACAGCAACTGCTGTTGCATTTTAAATCGGGGAAAAAATATAAACAACAATAAAAAAATCCGGAAAACATGTAGCCAGCACCAACTGGTAGGCTTGACTGTTAACCAACCAACCAACCAACCAAACGGCAATAATAAAAGACAGATACAATTACAGAAATTATTCGACAAAAATAACCTCTGCACAAAATACTTAAATTATACGGCCGAAAAATTCTATTAGATTGTGATTTATTATATGCAAGAATGGCCATTTTGCAATAAATTTGTTTTTTCAATTTTTTATTTTAATGCTGCTATTTACGGTCAGCAAAAAGTTGACCGATTTAGTTTGCACTGATATTTAATACCATCTAAGGATTTTAAATGCTTTATTAAGCATTTTTATATATTTTAACAAAAAATTTTGTTTAAACTTTATTGGGTTTTAAGAGAAATTTTTTATGGGTTTTTCTCCATTTGTGTTTCTTTTAAGATTTTTTAATTTGTTATATATTTTGTTTTGCTTTTTTTAGATTCAGATTAAGCGCAGCTTTATTCTTTTAAAAAGTAAACCTTGGTGTCAGGGCTAAAAATTTGTTGACCTGTGTAATTAATGATGCCATAATATAAGAATGTAAGTATTTTCCACCCTGCGTATGAAAAATATTTACATTTTATTTTACAAACTCAATATTTGTTATACGTCCTGTTGCAACACAATTCAATTTAATTTTTTACGTTTTATTTTTTAACAATTTTTGTTTGTAATAACAGAAAAAAAAATATTTTACCGCTTTTTTGTAATAATTCATAAAACTTTTGATTTTGTTACATTTAAACTATATTTGTTTCGAAAATAAATAACTCAAACGTTACCAATGGCGCCAAAGAATTTCTACTGTTTCCCACATACATATACATATCTAAGCTTGTTAAGACTTACAGCCTGTATGGTTGATAACAAAACTATTTTATATTTATATTAAAAGAATATTAAATAATAATAAACAATATACAGCATATTTCTTATTGTTAGTTATAAAACTTTTCCAATTAAACAAAAATAAATACACAAACAAATAAATAAGACAAGATTTTAATACAAATTACCATTTGCAGGCACAAAAGTCAAGGGGGAAGGCAAGTGGTTGAGGGTAAGTAAGTAGTTTGATTTAAAGTGTAAATCTAAAAAAGAAGAGGAAAATATTGTGCAACAATGCAGTAAATTACATAAAGAATTGGTTTTTGTGGTATTTGGTCTTGCAGGAAGTATTTTTGGCCAAACTCAATGACACAAATGACAATAGAAAAGAAGGAAACTCATAAATCCTTAGACAATTCATTCTTACTTACTCTTGTATTTTATACAAAATTAGATATATATTTTTAGATAAATAAATTTAATATTTGTTCATGTACATATATGTATGTGTGTATAAAATTGTTATTTGTTTCTCCATTTTATTTTATTTTATTTTAATTTTTTAAGCTACTTTACTCTATGTTAGGGACAACAATAAAGTTCGTAAATAATCTACCACTACAAATGTCCAACAACACATGCTCTCATTTACTCATGTACTCTTTTATAAGGCCACAATACTCATACTCTTGTTCTCTATTTTTATAGATTAAATAAAATTCTTCAATTTTAAATATAAATTTCAAAATAACACAAAACACATTTACGTATTTATTTTTATTTTTCTTGATTTCTAACAAAGATATTGGAAAATAAATCCTCTAATGTTAATGTTAAGCAAAAGGTGTATGTTTGTTAAACGCAGTTTTAGTTTAAAACTTTAAAAAATTGCGATTAAATAGGAAAAGCAATGGTTAGAATGATAACGACAATTTAATTGCATAAATCAAGAATAATTCAAATACAATAAATATTTTCAGTTTAATAGAAAGAAAGAAAGAAAGAAAGTACTAAACATAATTTATAGACAAAAGTTTTTTAAATGATATAAAAATGTCATTAAAAATTTAAGAATTTATTGCTCAGCTAAATAGTTATTTATAGTTAATGTTTGGAAAATTTCAATTTAAGCAGTTTTTTTTTTGTTAATAAATCTAATAGTTTAAAAGAAATAATTTAACCAAATATCTGAAATATTTCAAGAATTACTTATTAAAAAAGAAAGCCCCAAAAAAAGTTTTTATATTATTTTTTAAAAAAAATTTTCGTTTCGCCCCAACTTCTTCTTAATAGAAAATTATTCTTTAAAATTTGTCTAAGACTATTTTAGGATAAAATTTTGATTTATATCAGGTTTTAATAAGAACTTTAAAATACACACAATTAAGAAACCTTTTATTTTCTTCTTTTAAAAGTCTACTTCTTTTTTGATATGCACCGCTGTCTTCCTTTGTTCTTGGCACAGTTTCTCCGTTAAAAAAAATAAAATAAAAACAATCAACATGTTGAAACACAATGAAAATTAAATAAAACACAGGCGAGAACAGAATATTTAAACATTTGACTGCTAAAGGAATTACACATGAAAACTCAGACAAATGTACTGAGGACAACTGACAAACAAAAATGAGAATAAAATATTGTTTGAAAAGACAATGAGTGAAATGTTTTTAATTAAATATATTTATCTGTTTTATATTCATCATTTTAAGGTGTTTCCTTAAAAGTCTAAAAATATACTGTAATAACAATAGTTGGTGTCGTTGCCACAGGTGGCAGAGGTTTGTCATTCCGTTTTTAATTTCTACAATATTCATTTGCGACCCCATAAAGTATATATATTCTTGATCCTTGAGACGAAAAACCTATACGGACCAAAATTCCTATCATAAAAAATTAAGTTTTCTAAGACTTTAACTGCCTCTCGGACATGTAAATTCATACATACATACACTTCCTATTACATACGTACACGTGGTAAAGGGTATATGAGATTTGGCACAGCCAAATATAGCGCTCTTACTTGTTTCTTTTTAAATTTTATATTTAAAATCGTTTTAAGTTTTTTTTTGGAAAATTATTCAAACAATTTTTTTTACAAATATTTTTTACCATGATTTTCGATACTAAACAACTAATATCAGTGATTTGCTGTCAAAAATAATTTTTAACCTCACAAGGTTAGCCTTAGCCTACTTATTGCAATAGGAACAAATAGACCACTGATTACTAATTATTACAAAAATAAATGGACCACTTAAATATGTTCGGTGTCTGGCACAAATGTTATCGTTTGTTTTACTACTTCCAAAAATTTCATTTAAAAATCTATACAGATGTCTTTACAAGTATCTAAAATGTTTTCTAATTATAAATATACTCTCGTAAAGAGAAAAAAAATGTTTAAGTGCTTTTACTTACCCTTAAGGTATTTTAATAATATGTAAAAAAAAAAATTAATTTTTTTAATAAATTCGTTACCTATGACAGCAATAGAACCTTAAAAGAACAATATCCCACAAAAAAATCGTTTGAAAGTTTGTAAGCTGCATGGTAGTAACTTATTAT
>NDXZ01009008.1:0-17241 GCA_003055125.1 Paykullia maculata | reverse complement strand
TGCCACGCCCATAAAAAATAAGTTATAATTTTTAGCTACTTTCACTGCAGCGTTTTTTCTGAAACTTTGTACACAAATTGAGCTGTCATGACCATACAATTTCGATATTTGAAAAATGGGCAGTGCCACGCCCATAAAAATTAAGTTATCATTTTTAGCTACTTTCACCAGATCGATTTTTCTGAAACTTTGCACACATATTGAGCTCTCATAACTATATTATTTCGTAGTTTGAAAAGTGGGCAGGGCCACGCCCATAAAAAAAGTTATAGTTTTGAGGTACTTGCACTGGACCGATTTTTCTGAAACTTTGCACACTAATTGAGCAGTCATGACTATGCAGTTTCGTGATTTGAAAAGTGGGCAGTGCCACGCCCATAAAAAAAGTTATCATTTTTAGCTACTTGCACTAGATCGATTTTTCTGAAACTCTTATTATTTTTAATATATATTTAATTAAAATTCAGAATGCATTTTTATTCATTAAGGGGCGTAGCAACGGGCGCCGGGCTTGGCTAGTATATATATATAAAAGTGAAACTCTGTCTGTCTGTCTGTGTGTGTGTGTGTTAGCTATAGACTCCGAAACCGTAAAGCCGATTTTACTCAAACTTTGGCAAGTTGTTGTACGCATTCCAGGGAGTGTTTAAGGGTGGTAATTTAAAAAAAAAGTGGGCGGGGCTACGCCCATCTACATATACATAAAAATGACATACGCCCATACAAAATGAATATTAATTTTTCAGCTACTTGCACTTGACCGATTTTTCTGAAACTTTGCACACATATTGAGCTGTTATAACTATATAATTTCGTGATTAGAAAAGTGGGCCCATAAAAAAAAAAATATAATTTTCAATTGAAATTCAGAATGCATTTTTATTCATTAAGGGGCGTAGCAACGCGCGCCGGGCTTGTCTAGTATATTATAAAATAACTCCTGAAAAAACGCAACACAGGTAACGACGAAAATAATTAAATACTTCTATGGAAAAAGTAATTGTGTAAATGAATAATATAAAAAAATTTGTAAATTGACAATTTGTATCCCAATGTTTTGCAGTTCATGCATTGTAGTTGGATATAACAACACTGTAAGATATGTTTATGGAGTAAAAAAGTACAGCCATTTAGATAAACCCTCACAACATTTATGCTTCATATGGTAAATTGATGATCAACCATTTTTAATAAAAAGTTTTTGGGGTCATAAAACAGCTATTTAAGAAATTTTTAGGTAGAAACAAATCGAAAATTAGGGATAAGGTTAAAAAAAAACGGGGAGCCCTGATTTAATTTACCTACAAGAGTGAGTTCCGCTAGAACTATTTAAAATTTTTTTAATTGTTATTTTTGTTTATTTCTTTTAAATTTGTTTAAATTTTTAGTGTAAACTAAATATAGCTCTGTGTAGTCCTTTTGGGAAAAAATATGTATACACTAGGGATGCCAATCCCGAAAATCTCGAAATTTGTTGTAAAAATCCCGAGAAATCCCGTTTTTTTAAATATATTAAAAATATCAAAAACATTTCGAAAGTCGCCTACGAATAATGAGGTTTTGCAGAAATACGTTAAAAAAGGCCCTTAGTTGCAGTGATATGAATCTATATAAAGCCGATGTTGCTTTAATGCTTAAAGAAATATCAAAAATTGATTGCAAATTAAATGATAAACTGGGAAAAGCTGTTCTTAAAAGAACACATGAAGGAAGAACAACTTATTCAACAGTTTTGAACTCTTTGAAGAATCCAAAACTAACAAATGATTTGATAATGATTTTGAAATATTTCTCTATTAGAAATGAATTAAAAAATTTAATATCTCAAATTCAAAGCAATGGAACTTTCAGTGATTTGCCTACAGAAGGTTCTGATTCGGATATTATTTGAAGAAAACATTGTAGATTTTTCGAAAGTAAAAATATTAAATGACGCGATCGATATGTGTAAGAGTCCAACAAAAGCTCAAAATAATAAGTTATGATACATACATATGCCAATATTGAAAAGGAAATAGATATGTTTATTTTTTGTGGCAAGAGAGGAGTAGATCTGCAGACTGCATACAACAACTTATTTGGCCTCATCAAGGCTATCTGATGAATCTTTAAATGCGTTAATTTTTTTATATATACAAATGTATAGATATGTTTGTTTGCTTTTTCTATATATAAGAACAATACCAAATATTTAGTGTTTTTTTAGTTTTGTTAGTTTTTTAGAAAATATATATTTATCATACGTTTATAAAATGAGGCTTTTAATAAAGTTTGATCCTATTAAGTGGAGGTAAAGTCTAGATATTTCCGAAAAGTACATACATTATTTATGTTTTTTTGATTCTTTGTATGCTAATAGGTGGCGCTGAATTTCTGTTTTTGGGTTTGTTATTCTTATTTATTTATTTATAAATATTGTGCCCGGGCTCCGGTGGGTATAAACAGCTTGGTTATTATAAATAAAAATAAAAATTTTGCCCAAACGTATAGCAATTCTACAATTCATAAGGGTAACATCTCGCGGTTTAAACTAGGGAATATCGTCGAAATCATTATGGTAATAAAGTTAATAGATAACAAACAAGCAATGGCAAAACCTTGTTGCTTATTATTCTTCCTTTTCTTTACACTTTAAATCATTTTGTTTTGTTTATAAAATTTTTAATTAAATCTTTTTTTTCCTAAAACATAAGGTACTGCACGATGAAACGTGAAGGTCATCTCAGCGTACTCTTTCCAGTTAAACCTTGCCTAAGGTTTTTGTAAACAGATTTCAGATCAGGAATCTTTCAGTAAGCTAGATCTGACGTTTTTTTATGTGTAAGTTATAAATAGTCCCTTTGAAAGGAACAAATGTGATTAGTGATTTTTCTTGAGATTTTTATATTTTAGGGCCAAAAAATAGAAATGATTAATAACAGTTATTTCTGTTCAAAGAAATTAGGACAAAACATACATTTTTGCTCAAGAAAATCAAAATTAATTGTTTTGATTTGAAAAAAATGAAAGTCAAGGAAATAATATTTATTCTTTACATCTGACTGATGTCTACTCGACGTGCTCCCTTAAATTGGATGGCGATGCATTCAAACATCACTCTAATATAGATGCAAGGACACGGGGCCAACACTGCCAACTGTTCTGTTAACGAACTTGGTGACGAATCAATTGATAACTGCTGTGGCATCCCTTTCTCTACGTGTAAACGTCACATTAACGAGTATTTTAGCGAACTTGCTCAGGTTAAATGCGTCAGTGAACCTTAGCGTGTTAGTCTTAACATTCAGCAACTGGAGAACAACGTAGTTGCGATCAGTAGTCACTGTCGCTTTTGCAGTCACACGAAAAGAATTGGAATACTTTTAAACGACTTCTGCAAAAGTTGTCAATATGTGGAGGACGACGACATCACCTCCTTTGCTCTTGACCAGCACTAGGCGATGTTTGAAAAATGCATTTTGGGACTCGCAGACTGGACAATCTGTTGCATGTGGGCGACATGAGTCTTGCTGAGTCAAAAATTATGGTTGGTTCAATGACCGGTACCAGAACGGAACGACCGCTGCTTTTACTAGCCACACGATTTAAGTTTTAATATCAACTCTTGAGTTTTAACTACCGGACCAAAGTAAACCATACTTCTCTTCTTTTTCCGGGACTTGTTCTATCTACCCACCTATTTCTACTAACTGTTATTTAACTTTTATATTCAAAGCCTAAACAGTTATACTTATTTCATAATTTTTCCCCAAAGACACACCGACAAGGCCTATTAGTTGCCTTAACTTAAAAAAGTTTTGTTTAACCAAAAATGAGGTAATACAAATTTATTTAAAAAATGTACTTTAAAAAATGTAACGATTTTTACACCGTTGTATGTGATTAGCAGACTCACTTGATTGAGAACGACACAACCCTTGCTAAAGCCAATTATAATCAATTTTGATTTGTCCAAGTTAAGATTTTCACGCCACCACAAAGGGTTTTGTTGCTGCTGCTGCTGTTGATTAGATGACAGCTGTTGTAAGGAACAATCGTTACTATTGTTTATATTATTAAAATGTTGTTGTAGTTGAAGATTTTCATTATTTTGTTGAGGTTGTGCAACATCACTTTGTTGTTGCTGTTGGTGTGCTGTATTTTTTGTGATTGTTGTTGCAGCTGTTAAGGAAGGAGAGCCGGTTGTAGTTATTGTTGTAGCTGCTGTTACAGTTGTCAGTGGCGCCGACGTAACCACCAAAGTGTTAGTATTAGTGCATGCCACAGGTGCAACTGTACTATTATTTGATGATGTATTATTTAAATCGTTAGAATTGGAAAAGATAACAGCACCATCTGCATCAACAGTCACATTTTCCTGAACCTAAAATGAAAAATGTAAAAGTAAGTTTAACGTCAATATGCATGTATGTATTTAATAAAAGAAAATAATAACTTTTACCTGTAAAATGTCTATGTCCATTTCCTGACTACTATCACTGGCGTTTGAAGACGACGACGAAGAATCCGAGGATGCATTTGATAGGGTTGACGATACAAGTGCCGCAGCGGCAGCTGCAGCCGCTACAGCAGCAGCTGCTGCTGCAGCCTGCGCCGCCTGATCTAATATTTCATTTTCTGGTATAGAAATCAAACGCTGCGATAAGTTTTGTAATAATCTATTTTAGGAACAAATAATATGAACAATTTTAGATACAAGTCAAAAAAAAAAAAAAATTCTACGAAATAATACTTACTTTTCCAAATGTTGCAAGGCGTGATTCATCGGCGTATGATCCGGCACACCAGCATTATTACCACGTACAAAATTATCAAAACAACTAAATGTCTTGAATTCCATTCTATTTATTTGAAGAGAAAATAATAACAATAAAAAAATTAGAACAATTAATAAGAATAATATAAACAAAAAAAAAATATTTTCGTATGCATACATTCATACATATGTATGTATATGCAGCAAGTTCAAGATTGCAAGAAAATAAATAATCGATTATGTAGCAGAGATTTAAAAGAATTTTTTTAATCAAATTTAAGTTTAAAATTTTACCGTTTTGCTAATATTTTATTTTAAAACTATATTTTTTTTTTGTGAAACGTAGCTAATAATGCCCAAAAATAAAAGCAAAAATACAAATTTTTCTTTTTCCTAAAAAAGAAAAAAAATTAATTTTTAATTTTTAAATACTCAAATTTAACAAAAAAAGCGCTTAAATCTCTGCTCAACAAAATAATAATTTATTTAAAGTCATTTAAAAAAACATATTGACCTCACTGGACGCACGACTATAATGTGTGAACGTGGAAATGCTTCTCTTAGCAAAATAGCAGAATTTTCTAAATTATATTTCATGTAACCCCGACTGTCACGATTTGTTTCCATGCTTTCAGGGAAATCCTATAAATATTTATGAAAAAAAAAGAAATAAAATAAAGTAAGCAAAGCGCAAAAATTAAAAAAAAAATTTGTTTATAAGTAACACAACATACCTGTACATCGCCGCCAAAATAAACAACTGCCGTAGAGTCTTCAACATTTTGATTTTGTTGTCTGATAATAGGTGGACAATACACAATATCATTGGTCCGATTTTGGAAACCGGCCACTGAAAATATTCGAAATGGACCAGCTGATGTGCTTGGTGTGCATAAACGATCCGCACTGCCACCAAGCATTACCTCTGAGTTAGTGACACGTTTTTGTAATTGAAAAAATTTATCAATGGTTACCTAAAAATAAAACAGTAGTCGACAATAATAAAATTATGTATTAAAAATTTTTGAAAACACTTTAAGTGTTAATTTTACATTAAGCGCAATAAATTGATGAAAATTAATGAGTTATGATGATTTTATGATTATGTATGTATGTACAAGTGTAATTGCCAATTTTATTTAAAAAAATTAAGATACAAAAATATATTTTTAGGTTTTCCAATAAAAACAAAAATGTTCTTTTTTCTTTTAAATTTACATAAAAAAATAATAAAAACCAGTTAAGAAATTATTGAATTCAAAATTACAATGTCGGCAAAGTAGATATAGCTTAATAATTGGGTCTCATATACCCATCAGGTTTAGTTTTTAAATGTTTTGATAAACATACCCTTTGTTTTCTAATTGTTTTGATCGTATTGACTGTTAAACAATTTATACTTAGTTAATTTTTACGTTTAAAAACCGTTTGATTAACAACATTTTATTTTAAGTATATATTTTTAGGTGTATAATGACCTGCACATGGAATTATATTTTTCTTTTACAAACCTGAACTGTAAAGACGAATCCAGATGATTGGTTGAATAAATTTGAAAATAATTAAAATTGTTAATTGAGTACTTAGTGCACCATTTTATATATTTGAACAAATACCAATTTGATTTGTATTTAAACAAAATAAAAATATCATAAATAAATTAAAAAAATATATACATCTGTGCTTGTGTACATATGTCGATGGTAAAACTTTGACATCAATGGAAAACATTATGCCCGTCATATCATTCGTAATCTCCATTTGGACTTTTTAACGGTTTATTATAGGGTAACGAATTTGTTTGTTTAAGAAAAGAACAAAATGTCAGACGATGTCGGAGACACCATCTTGTTGTTGTTCTTCCACATTTAAACATTACAATTGACTTTTATGGAATCCAGTCAAAATCCCCTGTACAATGATTGGAAAACTGTAAAGCAAACAAAATGTTACTAATTTTCTTTAAAACTCCTTTTTAACTTTTGCAGTTATCGTAAATTATTTCTTCCCTTTTTGGATACAGTGATGGTGAACAAAATGCTTAAAATGATCTGTCGTTGTCTCTGTAAGCCATACTTCTTTTGTTTCAAATATGGTTAACGAACGTATTTACACAACTAATGTTAATAGAATGTATGGGACATTATTAAGATGATGAACACATATGTATGTAAGTAATTATTTTTTGTTTTTAGAAATGCTTTCCAACATTAGCCACTCACACTTACCTTCATCATACTATTTTCATCCATCACCGTATCATGGAATTTTCCAATCATTTGTACAGTTTTGACCAGTGCAAAGAGCTCCAAGCAACAAAGTGAGATTGTTACAGTAAAAATCTTTTGTGCGGATTGCGTTTGATTTCTGTTTTTAACATTTTTTTTTAGTAAATTCAAAATTAAGTTGATTAGTAGAAATCAGGCAGTTTGGATTTAAAATATTTACATAGAGTAAGTAATAATAAACTTATTTGTTTTTTAAAAAGCCATACGTACAAAACTTAATAATCTTTAATTTTTTTTTTTTTTTGGAGTGTGTGACACTTTTGTGAGCAGGGATGGGACATTCAGTTTCACATAAAAATTCTAAGTACATCCGCAAAATCATATCATAAAGAAAGATAATAAAGAAATTTTTGACATTACGAAAGTATCAGAAAGTATGTAAGGCCATTTATTTGCACCATCGCTACATCAAAAACATTTTTATTTTTTACTGTCAAATTAATAAATATCAATATGTTGTTTTTTTTGTTTATATTTATGTAGTTTTAAAGTTCGGAACAAAGCGAATATATATCAGGTGGCCTCAGTTAATCAGCTGATTTTTTTTTTTCGTCACGATAATGTCAAACTCCATACATAAAAAATAATTTTCTCTCTCTTCTTCGTCACGATAATGTCAAACTTCATATAAAAAAAAATTGATTAAAAAAATCCTCTCCGAACTGAGGCCACCTGATATTAATTCGCCTTGTTTCGGAAATAACAAAAGACCAGCCAAAAATTATCAACTGAGCTATAAGGTTTACCTTCTTAACGTTGTTTGCCAATCTTGCAAAAAGCATCGTTTTTTTCAATTTCAGTGGGAGAATAATTTTGTAAAACCTGTTGGAACATTAAAATCGTTTACTTTAATTTGTATACCAACGTCATTTTTTTGATTAATAAAGGCGAACTTAAAAAATTAAACTCTCCTTTTTTTTATCAAACATATTGAAAGTTGAACACGCATTTGTTTTAGAAGGGAAAAAGGAAAGGAACATGTACAGTGTAAAATATTTATTTTATGTATTTATGTATTAAGAAAAACGCAGGATAACTAGACCATGTTGCGCGCAATATACGATAAATTTTAATTAGGATTAAGTTAAGATAGTAGGATTAAAATAATAAAAAAATCGAAGAGATAATTAAAGATATAGATATTGTAGTTTAAATTTCATGGATGTTATGTTTATAAAATAATTGTTTAATGTTTGGTAAATGATAGGGATCTGGGCTGGGAAGAATATTGTCTAACAATACAGCCATTTTTGATATTGGAAATTCCTTTAGAACGTGAAAGGCATTCATTATTAGATGACAGGTATTGCATTAAAAGGTTTCGTTCGATTATAAAAATGTTGAGAATAAAGTGTAAAATAAATGCAATATTTTTGTAAAAAAAAACACACAGTTGGTGTTTCAATATTAGGTTCGTTTGTTAACTCAAAAGCATTTATTTTTACACAAAATTCATTTAATGAAAGTTCAAATTAGAGTGTAAAGTAACCGTTCTCTGACAGACCATTTTTAAAAATTTGTACTAGTCGTTTTTGTTTTCTAGGAAATTATAGTACGAAAATAACATGATTAAAAATGCAAACAAAAGTTGCAAAGTAAAATTGTTGCAAAGTGAAATTGTTTCATTTTGATTTTGTATAACTCTACATTACAAAAAATTAACAATTGTTATTTAATTAAAAGTTTTTAAATGTTTTGGATTTTTCTTACAATTTTTCAGAGTTGTAAAGGTGTTTATTATTTGGGTGCTCGTTTCTGTTTTTTTTTTTGGATATCCAATATTTACTAGAAATTAAATACTCATGTTTTTATACCCTTCACTACAGGTGACAAGGGTTTGTCATTCCGTTTGTAATTTCTAAAATATTCTTTCGCGACCCCCGAAAGTATATATGTTCTGAATTCTTATAGAAATGACATTCTTATAGAAAAGCCATGTCCATCTTTCAGTCTGTTGAAATCAAGTTTTCTCAGCCCCCAATGTCGTACGAACGCTTATTGGTATCAAACAATTTCCCTGAGATGCTTCCTTGACCAGTAAAATCGCTTAATAACTGACCGAGATATAAGCCAAAAAAGACGACTACCATTTTTTCAAAAGAAAAAAAATCCGAGATATAAGAAAAAAAAATAAAATAAACGAGATATAAAAATGATTTATATAAAATTTACTAATTAATTCAGAATCAGCTAAGATATGGGCGAAAAACATTTAAGGACTAAAATTAATACGTATCATAAAAAATCAAGTTTTCTAAGACTTTAATACATACTTACATGCATAAGTAACATATACACACATAGATACATACATAAATACATGTAGTGAAAGGTATATAAGATTTGGCGCAGCCGAATATAGCGCTCGACTTATTAATTGCGACAGAAAAAACAATTTCATCAAATACAGAAACAATTTGGCTCAAATTGAATCTACATTGAATATTCTGTTTATGTAATTTTTTACAAAAACTGTTAGTGGGTTTAATTTTTTTAAGTTATTCAAAATTAACTTAGTAACTGGACTTTACTGGAAAAGTAAATGAATCTGATGTTTTTTTCACACTCTTTAATTTAACCCTTTGAATTTCGAATGTTTGGTTGGCGCAAAAATAATTTATATCAGGATTTAAAATTTAATTTTTACTACTTTCTTCGTTATAACTAACATTTTAGGTTAGGTCGTCAAGGAAACAAAGTGGTTTAATGACAAGATAAGAACATATTTAGTGTGGATGATTTTACGTCTATGTGATTCTTTAATTTTTTTTCGTATTCTTTTTAACTTAAATAGGATTCATAATGGACCTAAGGGGTCTCAGTGGAAGTGGTATTGTAAACCATTCCCCTTGCTAACCTAACCAAGTTTACCTATGGTGAAAAATTTGAATATAAAGTTGTTTCAGTTAACTTATTCAAGTTCTATAATGTATTTTAAAATATAAAAAATTAAAACTTAAACTATATTACCAATGTTTAAAACAAAAACAAGCAACGTACCTTCTTTAATAAAGCATTTTTTGTGACAAGTGCTGACAATTAATCTCTTACGAGATTAAATAATGACGCCACCAAAACAATACAAGGCCAATGACCCAGTATTTTTAAGTAAATATTGTAGACATTGAAGAATAAACAAAAACAACAACAGCATGAAACGGGAGATTATCAATGAGAAAATTTATGAATGATCGACACAAATGGATATTTACACACCAAAAAAATTTTTTTTTTTTAAATTATTGCCTTTCTTTAACTTTATGTACATTTTTGTTTAAATAATTTTTTAATTCCTTAAGTAGTCAATATCTCAGTAGTAATCATCGTAAGAATCACGTGAACTATTGTCACCACAATTACAGCAACCCATAAAACGTAGTCGGGTATCCTCTAAGCACAGTTTTGTATCCTCCTTCATTTCTTTTAATTTAACACGCACTTCTTCGCGCATTAAATTATAGCACATGGCTACAAGGCCCATACCGATCAGCATGTATATAAAATTGATTGCCAGTTTAGAGTGCTGATCTGTTATGGATTGTTGTAGGTTCGATACTAAATTCGGATCAAAGGTGGCATCCTCTTTTACTTTTTTTCGAGCTTCTATAATATGTGAAGGCGTCACAAGTGAAGCACCTGGCACAAAATCGCCAAAACCAATTTTACATAAGGAAGTCATACAAAAATAAAAGGAATTGAGAAACGACCACTTTTCCCAGTTGGCAAACATTATAGTGCCGGTTAGTATATAGAAAATAATCACCCACAAACAGGCAGTAGATGGAACAATTATCTTTTTTCGCTGTAATATGGCTAAACTGCCACCTTCTAAAGCCTCTAGGCGTCGATCCATATTGCTATCGGGATCCTGGGTGCATTCATGTAGACTGCGATAAAGAAATTTAAACGATCTAGCCAATACTTTGCCCATATTAAGAAAATACAAAATATATAAAGGTATACCGAATGTGGCATAGATAACAGTAAATCCTTTGCCCCAAGGAGTTCTTGGCACCATATTGCCATAGCCAATCATGGTGATGACGGACAGGCAAAACATTAAAGCCGCCGGAAATGACCAAATATCACTGGGCTTACGAAAATCATAACCAGATTTGATTATTGCAGCAATACGTATCTGATACTGTTGTAACGCAATATCTGTGCTACTTTGCCACTCGGTTCTATTAAATGTATTAAACTTTTCCGTTATATTCCATAATTCTTGGGCACAATTGCTGCGCAATTCGTCTACTTCGATTTGTGTATTGTCCTCATATTGTAGTTCTATGTGCATAAAGGAAAATGCCCCACATATGGCATAAATAACTATAAGAGCTCCAACACCTACTTGTGTGCACATGAAGGTAACAAAATTTCGACAACATCTTTTAAAACGTTTACGTGGCAAATTACTTGGCGAACCCGAGGAGCCGGAACCCGAAGAGCCTGTCCTACTTGGATGCTGAGAATTTCTTTTAGATTTTGACATTTTGATTTTTAGATTTTAGTTAATTTAATATGTTTTATTTAACTAACTCATATTAAAGCTCAATTTTATTTATACATATTTATGTATATTTACATATTATTAAACTGAAAACTAATTAATTAAGTTTTCTTTTTTCAAGTAATACGTATAATTTCTGGTTTCTTTTCTTCTGTTATAATATCTAAAAATAAATTTATTTTTAAGCGGCTTGTACACAATATTATTTTATTTTTGCTGTTTTTGTTGTTGTTATGTATTTTCCTTAGAATTTAAACAAAATGTTTTCATTTTTTATTCCCGCTATTTTACTGAACATATTCATGTTCCAAATACTACTAACAAGAGTTTTTCTTTCAATAATCCATAATAAAAGCAAACAAACACTCTTGCGTGAATATTTTCATTGTTTTAAGAGAGCAAAGTTTGTTTATATTTTCCGATCAATAAAAAGTACTCTTTGTATGTTTTAATGGCGCAATTTGTCATTTTGTCGTTTAAAAATTTATTTTATTTTAAAACCCGTTTTTTAACGGACAAAAATACAATTTTAAAATGGACAGTAGAAAAGAATACAATTTTTTAATAAAAAAAAAAGTAATAACTCGATTTTCAGATTTGTAACTCATTTTCAGTGTTTAAATCAAAAGTAGTTAGTTCTCTTAAAATATAAAAACATATGTATTTTAATATTTTTATTCTTTAAAATGATGAATTTTTAATTAATAGCCATCAAAAACTATCTCACTGAAATAACTAATATAAACTAATGTACATATGTATATCTGAATAAAATTTGGCCGAAGTCACTTTTTATTCCGGGCCAAAACCAAAGTTTTTTTTTCTTAAATTGATAAAATCTACAATAGTTTATTTAAATTAACAATCCAGTAATAAAAGTATACGATAAAACATTTGAAATTAAGTAAAATTTTAATATAATTTTTTTTCTAATTTTAGCTTGCTTATTAAGACATGTATGTATGTATTTATGTACCTATGTATGTACATATTTTAATACCCTTCACACATGTGGCAGGGGGAATATATAGGTTTGTCATTATGTTTGTAATTTCTACAATATTTATTTGTGACCCCATAAACTATATATATATATATACATACATACATATATTCTGGATCCTTATAGATAGGAAAGTTGATTTAGCCATGTCCGTCTGTCCGTGTGTTGGTTGAAATCAAATTTTCGTAGCTCACCCAGAGTTGTATTTGGTATCAAGCTTTTGGAAATATTACCGAGAAAATCGGTATTGAAAACTTGTTTTGTAGCTTTGGAAAAAACTATAGATATTTTTGATAAAAATTGGACAAATTGGCACAGAATCCCCAAAAATATAGGTGAAAAACCTACATGGACAAAAATTTATATAAACAAAAGTCTTCTAACACTTTCACTACCTTAAGGACATGTAAATACATACATACAGACACTTCTTATTACATATGTAACTATACTTGGTAAAGGGTATATAGCCTCTTACTTGTTTTCTATAAGAAATCTATCGAAATTTAACTTGAACGTGCAAGTCTTTTAGCTTTTGGTATAGAAATTCTAATAAAAATTCTTCCATTTTGCCATAATTTGATCCCTGAATTAATACTACCAGGATCCACGCAAAATAGCGGACAGATATTTGTTGTAAATATGTATGTAGCAGAAAAATGTCTAAACTTATAGAGTTAGTTGGTCAAGAAAATTTGGCTGTGGCATAATTCCTATAGCAATTGCGGCATTTAACAGCGACCGAAAATAACCGAATTCTTATTAGAAATCTTAAAAAAAAACTTGGGGCATATTACGGCATTCGATATAAATCGAAATTAAAAAAATCAAAAGTAAAGAACACTTGCACGTTAGAGTAGAATTTCAATAGTGTGGGCCCCAATAAGCCCCAGTTTATTACAAAATGTTTATAGCTTTATCGATTTAAATTGTAGTTTAACGTGCTTTTTTTTTGGCTAAGGAATGCTGTAATTTTCACCCAGGTTTGTATTCTAATGATTTTCTAGGAAATTATGTACAGGTAACTTGCCAAACGAATAAATGCTTTGCAGTAGTGCATTGAAACTTTTTCTTAAATGCAATACTTAAGGTTTGAACAATTTTTTTGTTTTAAATGCATCTTTCTCGTTGTCGTTATGCCGAAAAAAGTAAACTGTTTATCTATAAAACTAAAGATGAAAAGTTTATATAGAGCATTATCAAAGTAATTACACAATGTATCAATACGGTGATAAAACTATTTTGATAATTTAGTTAATTTAAACTTAAGCACTAAGAAGCAATTACTGCATTAAAGTTTTCCTAATTATTGTTAATGTCTTAATTAAAAAAAAAAAAATTATTTTTGTCAGCACCCAGACTAGTTTAACACATATTTATATCTATAAGAAATACTTTTGAGTTTAAATGGTTTTTTCCATCATTAAATATGTATGTTTATACAGTCATTAAGTACCTTATGACTTTACCTTGATGAGGGATATGCATACATATACATATGTATACATATCATTTTATTGTTTTGAAATAGGTATTTTTAGGATTTGTTTTTGTTTAAATTTGAGAGATAACTACTATTTTTCGAATTTATTAACTTCTGTACTTCGACACATGTATGTTTGTATCTATTAAATTTCAATGAAAATTACGTACCTACATATTGCACGTAAAAACCAAAAACTAATACATACATAAAAACACTTCATAGTTAATTTTATATTAACAAACGTTAATGAGTGTACATAGTAAAGAAAGCTTTGTATTGCAAAAATTATTTGTAAACTTACTGCTAAATTATAAATTAGGCGGCAAGTGATTAAAAATGGACTTACATATAAGAATATAAGGCATTTTATTATTTTCAAAATTGTAAACTTACTTTTTAGATTAACAAGTTTCCATAGATAGTTTAAATTTTATGTAAGATCTTTATAAAATCTTTTTTGTTATAGTATTTATTAATGGTATACATATCTCCGGACTATACAGGGTATAATTAAAAGTCTTTAATGGTGTCATATTTATATATGCAAACATATAAAGGTCTTCAAATGACTTACCGTCAACCGGACAACCGAATAGTCTTTGCTCATTTGATTGTTCAAAATAATACAATTTAACCATTTTCGATTAGCAAATAAATTCATTAATTGTTTCGCTTAGCCGATTAACAAATTATTTGATTTTTTTTTGTAGTTTCTTTATACAGAGGGCTTAGAAAAATCAAATATGTTATTGGTAATTAAACGAAAAAGAATAGTACAGTACTATTGCAAATGAATAAAAAATAAAAAAATATTATAGAAATAATATGTACCTACCTAGATAAAATTAATTTTTTTATACTTATTTTGTTTCTTAGCTTAATTTAGTCGAA
This sequence comes from Paykullia maculata, assembly GCA_003055125.1. Taxonomy (NCBI): domain Eukaryota; kingdom Metazoa; phylum Arthropoda; class Insecta; order Diptera; family Rhinophoridae; genus Paykullia; species Paykullia maculata. The sequence goes on along the minus strand of NDXZ01009008.1, from coordinate 2,307 downwards.
TAATTCAAAATTAACCGATTTTTATCCAAGTAAATTTTAAATCCAACTGATTCTTAACTGATATCTATATGTATGTATGTATGAACATATAGTGAGTTATATGCCTGCATACCTATTATTAACTTAAAGTTTTAATCGTCTTTATCAGGGTATTTTTTAAACAATTACATTTATCTTAATTAAATATTCCTTAAAGAAAATGACAATGACCTCGAGCTCTGAATATAAAGTGATTGAACGTGGATTGATATTATTCGATTATCTTATGAAGGTAGGTATAAACCTATATATGCATGTACCTATAAGGCATTGGGTACATAAGTATGTACTTCGTCCTTTTGGGGTATCCAATACATAATCAAAACTAGTAACTCGAAAGGGTTTATTAGCATTTAAAGGAAAAACAGGAACTTAAAACTGTACTTTCAATTAGTATTAAGTATATTAAGTATCGTGTAAGTAAAATTTAATGTTCAAATATTTATTGAACAATGTTTTTGCAGTAAAGTACATGTGTACATTCGTATAAAGTGCGTTAGATTATATGTATGTATGTAGGTACATTGTTTTTCATGATGTAGGGATGTGAAAAACACCACATTCAGAGCAGAGAAGAAATATTACTAGGTGCATATATTAGCGCGAAAAGGTAAAAAAGCGCAATGTGTATTTCTCTATCTTCCAGTTTTTGTGTCACACACAACACATCTTCATATCAATTCCTTAGTTTTTCCCTGTCTTCTTTAATCCTCATCTTCTATATAACATCATTTACGCTTAATGTATACTTACAAATTTTCTGTGAACAAGTCTGCAACGAAGAAAAAATTTTATTTCACAGCAACTTTACGCGCTAAAAACTTTTAACAGTTTTTCTTCTATAACAACAATTTATTTGTTTTTTCTTTTTTCCTTACAGAATTTATCATAAAAAATTGTCATTTATTTGTTTTTGTATTAATATTCTTTTAATTTTATTGCCGAATTGCTAGTTAGTGGAAAATTCTATGAAATAAAGCAAACAGCCCCCGCGAGACACCTTGTAAAAAAATATAAAAAGCAAAACACAATTTGATTTTACTTTTCGCCTTTTTAATAAATAAATGTTAAACTTTTTATTAGTTTGTGTAAGTCTTTTGATTATTTTCCATATCTTTCGTAATTTACACTGCACAAATAAATAACAAGATTTTAGGTATTGTTCTACAATTAATTTTCACTCACAACTCCACTTTTTTCCAATTGGTTTTTTGTTGCTTCTTTTTGTTCGCTTTTTTTGTTGGTTGATTGTCAAAATCTCTACAATTGTAGAAAAATGGCGTCATTTGTCCAATTCTACAGACATAGTTGTATTTGAAAATAAAAGAATATGAGAGGAAGCAAATATCAAAGTTATTTGTTAATACAGTGTTTGTTACAGCAGTGCTAAAATATATTTAAATATTGATAATGCAGGTCAATATGCATAATAAGCAATCGCGTTGCCAGCATACTTCCAAGGTGGTTTTTGCAGCTAAATTGTTCATATGCAACGTTTAATCAAATTTGTAGCATAATTATTTGAACATTTTATTTGATTGATACAGATTCTTCTATAGCATACTTTGAGGAGGCTTGAAATAACCTAGTTATTGACGATTTAAAAAGTAAGACTGGAAAATCGTATAAAAATAGTTAAATAAGGACAAGATTTTTAAATAAAATTAAATAATAAAAGCTACGAATAGCAAACAAATATTAACATCAGTCGATATATTATACTTTTTCTGCGATTCAGTCTCATGTTAATAGAAACCTACTCGCAAAAATATGCATAAAAATAATATCAGTAATAGAAGAGAATATATCACAGTAGATATCGCACACCCAGTTCAAAAGTGACACAATTCAAAATTTTTAATTTTTCAGAAATCGAAATAAACTGTTTTTGATGTAAAAAAAAATAGTTGAAAACAACAACGTTGTACAATTGAATTCGAATTAAAACTATTTAGCACTTAGCGTAGGGATCTATTATCATTATATTTTCTGACACAACTAAACATAAGTCACTTTTATGAATTGCAACTTTATACCAATTGAAACATAAAGAAAGACATAACTGTTTTTTAGCAACAGTTAACAACAAAAAAATACACTGATATTTTCTTATAGATAAACAAGTGTATTGTGCATAGTTTGAGCATATAAATTCGAAAAATGAAAATATTGAGTTGTGTCACTTTTGAACTGGGTGTGCGATATCTACTTTAACAATTATAAGGATTATTTCCCAAGCAACACAGTCCGACTATTTCACGACTTCAA
>NDXZ01009001.1:0-16295 GCA_003055125.1 Paykullia maculata | reverse complement strand
TATATACCCTCATCACCTTAGGTGAAGGGTATAATTATTTTAAAATATTTTACATCGCCTACATGTTATATGTTTAATTAATTAAAAATATTGATTTGCAATATTGTGACCACCAGAAAGAAATCAATTTAATATTTAAATTTCAGATTGACCGGAAAAAAATTAAGGTTTAAACGTTTTCACTTAAAACATTTCATTTTCAGCAACACTTAATTTTCGCAATATTCTCTCTTTTATTTACTTAAAAAGAAACACATACACATGTACAATCCAAACATAAAATTGCAAATATGTACAATATGTATCCTCAAAGCAAACAAAAGAAGAATAAAAAAAAAACACACGTGACATTTTTCTGCATATCACACATTTATCTCCAGACTTTTGTTTGCAATGACTGTAAAAATTTGTCAGACACATGACAACGTTGGCGCTGTAGATGATGAATACGATATCATTTGCGATAGACTTTATTGGCGCGCATGAAATTTCCATAAAAAAGCCATATTAAATGGCATCTAGGATGTTCTGAGGCATTTTGCCTCTACTTTTTTGTTTAAATTAACAAAGTGTGCAACACGGTGAGTTTGTGTGCATGTGCATGTTTGATGTTTGTGTTGACCAAATATTGTGAAAACAAAGATCAGAAAAAATGCAAAAAATTAATTGAGATAAAAAAAGGTTGAAATTAAATAAAAATTTTGCATCTGTAGTTTTATTTTTTTCCATAGGATTCTTTAGTGTAAGCTGCGGGAGTGAGTTTTATTGGCGAAAACTCACAGCGAGTTACTTTTTTCTTAATTTAAATTTTATAAAATTTCGTTAAGCGTCTCGTCCTTGTAACATTTGTTTAACCAGTTTAATCTTTTAAATATTACAGATTTTTCAATTTACAATATTCAATTATATTAACAGTTTTATTATTTTTTTTATTGTTTCTTTACGTAGGAGTTGTACGTATGAGCAATAACAATAAATGCATTTCATATGAGACATTAATCATACGTATGAGTAGTACAGCCTTGAATAATATTTAACAAACTTACATATCGCACACCCAGTTCAAGGGTGACACAACTCAAAATTTTCATTTTTCAAGTTTATATGCTTAAACTATGCACAATACACTTGTTTATCTATATGAAAAATATCAGAGTATTTTGTTGTTGTTAAGTGTTGCTAAAAAACAGTTATGTCTTTCTTAATGTTTCAATTGGTATAAAGTTGCAATTCATAAAAGTGACTTATTTTTAGTTGTGTCAGAAAATATAATGGTAATAGATCCCTACGCTAAGTGCTAAATAGTTTTAATTTGAATTCAGTTGTCCAACGTTTTTGTTTTTAACTATTTTTATTTACGTCAAAAACAGTTTATTTCGATTTCTAAAATATTAAAAATTTTTAGTTGTGTCACTTTTAAACTGGGTGTGCGATATGTATGTATGTCAGAATGTCTGTTGTTTTCCTTTAACATATTTCATTTGCAATACGATTGTTTAAAAAATAATAATTTTCAGAATCACATTGGGATGACAACAAATACAAGGTCTTTAATATAATTTTTTTTAAATGCCAATAGTTATGTTGTGCGACTAAATGTGTAAAATTGGCGCATTCGTATCTAAGTAATTAAACAACATATTTATTTGATAGACGATAGTTATAAAATAAAAATTCCTGTATAAGAAGGAACAAATCTGCTAATTTTCTTGTCTACAATAAATCTGCGAACAATTTTAATTTATGAATGTCTTGTTGTCCTTTTTACTAGTTTTTTTAATTTTATATTGACAGAAATATCGGACTGTACGTGGATGGCTTGTATGCTCTTGCAATGTTATTACAAATGCGAGAAGAGGATATTTGACGGATGTTAAAGCTGTGTACGATTTGTACCTAAAGTATCTTAAAATGTTGAGATTTGTACGAATATATGACGATTGCAAAAATCCGTTTTGTGACTGTCTTAAAAGGATATTAAGATTTGTTATGGGACAATTTTGACTAACAGGTTTTGGTGGCCTAGAAAAATAACTCGGGATTAATATTTTGAAGGCGCTAAATCATCAAATCATGACGTGATGCAGATATGTTTGGGATAAGGTTTTTACCGTTAATCGATTTAAATGTGTTAAAATAAAGTTAGGGAAAAACCTTATAACGAACTTTTTCAAAAGCAAGGAAGCCCTGGCGGGACTTATAGCTTAAAAAAAGTAGATTTTTAAAGACAAAGAAATATATTGACCTTCAAAATTATCTTTTATGTACAAATATCAAACGCTGCTATAGTTTCGCTTCATAAAAGCCACTAGGCTCAGCAAAAATGACGCATCCTCGAAAGCGGCAGAGTGCAGTTGTTCACCGCTTCTACTTATATGAAGGATTACATGATTTTTGTATTAGATTCCTCGCGTAGAGGCTCTAATTAAGACCTCCTTAATGATCTTTTTGAAGAAACTGCTGAATATACTTATCTTGCACATGACTTTTGTAAGCTTATAGTTCCAAAAGGCAATAAAAAAGCAGAAGATATGCATTAGATGCATTTATTGCTTCCAAATTAAATTTTTTTTGCTGTGAACGGTGCCTACTGGTTCTACTGGTCGCGGATTTACTGGCCAGATGCCAGGTTTCTAGTGTAACTTTCGGCTGCATTAAAAAAAGGACTCCTGCTTTTAAAGATACTGAGATTATTTCTTACTTGTGTGGGGTCTAAGAAAAATGGAAAGTCAAAAGTTGTCTATCTTTTTCCAAAAGCATTTATTAGTGAGTCTTTTCACTAAGAAAAAAAGTATTTGTTTTACAAATGCCAAGCACTTTCTGTAAAAAAATGTTTGTTTTTAAGGTACAGATATTCTGGCCAATAAGGTATTTTAAACTTATTGCTCGGCAAATGCTTGGGAGCTCAATTACTCTTCTTGAATTGCAATGCATTTGCCCAGTAGTTAAAAAAAGCAATAATTGAGGGATTAATAAATAAAATGAAATTCTATTGGCAAAACAAAAGTTAACAGACTTTTTATAACAGTAAAAAAATTTAAATAACTTGTACCATCTCCATTTCAATGGTTGGTTTTCTAACAAAAATATGTAAAAAAAAGAACATATTTTAGTTAGTTTTATTCAACAGAAATAAAATTAGCGAAATTAGACAGAAATTTGTATATGCTTATAAGATATCTGTTTAGTTAATATTTAACATATTGTAGTGTACCACACAAGTGAACATTGCCCTACAGTACAACTCACCGAATTCCATACATGCCTTCATCAAATAAGTAGGGTGAAGGTAATATATAATGTGACAAACATATGTGGGTCAGCCAGAACTGCATATGCTGCTATTATTACTTTCACTTGAATCATGATTACGATATGTATGTGATGTATATGTAACGTGAATAATAGCAAATATAGAATAAGAAATATTAAGTGGCATGTAAAACCACTCAATACTAGACGAGTAAGTAGATTCGTAAGATTAGTATACAAGACCATGAATTAATTGAATAAAGATAATTATTGACTTGACTATGAACGGTCATCTTAACAAGTAAAGGCTACGCTTGTGTTTTGTATTTACAAAGAACTCTATGAGCCATCATACGGCAGACTTTTGCCTGTGACTCGAAAGATGGATAGTAAACATAGAACATTACAATATACTCCTAATTAAATATTGTAGTATAAAGAGTTACTACTTATACCATTTAGTTTTTTTTAAGGCCCGGCTTTCAACTTCTTTGCCGAAAAACCTTAATACGGCATAGATAATTTCTTGCCGTATCATAGATAATGGCTTGCTTTATGTCGTACAAAGGCTAAATGCTGGTCGTAGATGTTTAAAAAAGCAATATTATTACTGAAGCAATATTTAACATTTATAGCTTAACTCGAACTGAACCAAAATGTATTTGTTAATAGAATTTTTTTATGCAACGAATAAGTCTATTTCAAAATTAATTTTAAGTCTTTTTTGTTCTTTATTTGTTATCTAGTAATATATCCTTTCTTTAAGGAAATCTTACTTTCTTGGCCATAATCCTCAAAGTGTTATTTGAATCATTTAACTTTGTAACTTATGACAAAACTAAATGCAAATTGATTTTAATTGGTTTTTATCTAACAACCTTTTAATAAAAAAACTTTCTAAACCTAAAATCTCTTTAATAATATAACTTTCTTAAGAAAATAAACATTTTCTTAACTTACAGCGTACAATATTAAAGATATTTATAATTTAATTTTTTTGCCTCAACTCAATTTTAATTCCAAACTTTCTCTACCCCTTTGTTCATCTTTACACCCAAACAACACAAAGTTACTTGACTGTTTCAATTTTTTTTTATCGATTTAAGTGAAAATAATTATCGTCATGATTATGAGAAAGAAAATTAAGCCAACACCAGGAAAACTTTTTAACCATCTTTAAAATTTTTCTCACTCAAAGGGAAAAATAACTTAGAATAAAGGATGGCTGGAGGAACACACTCACAAATTAACTTGACTTACTTTGTACATTGATTTTTCTGTGAAAAGCAAAGGAAGCCTTAAAAAATGAGAAGGAAACAGGATAATAAAATCAAATGCGCCAAAGTATAAAAATAATCATAAAAAGGCTTTAAACCGGCAGGAAATATAATGTACAGAGGAAATGTTTAGAAAATAAAAGGAAATTCTTTTATTTTGTATTAATTATTATTATAAAATGATTATCTTTTAAGTTGAAAAGTTTAAGAAACATTTAAAGGCTATTGTTTGATTATAATGCCTGATAAGGGAAGAGCAGAAATATGTAATAATTGCTTATAAATAGAAGAGTCATTTCCTTTTTTTAATGGGATATATCCGTTTTATATTCTTTAAATAGAAAATCATAATTTGTGGGAAAGAATTTTAATTTATGTGGTTGCTTGTTAACTACAGAAAAGCTATTTTTTTTTAATAAAATACAAAATATTTTACATGCTGCAAAATAGTTAACTTCTGTTATACAAATATTTTGACTTCTAAATTCGTAATTTTTATTATTAAAGAAAATATCTTTGGAAAGTTTGAAAAATTTACTTCATTTGTATTTTTTTTAATTTTTTAAAGGTTTGTTGAGAGTGCTATTTACAAAATATTTTTTACTTTGCAGAAATATGTAATTTTAGAAATAATAAATGGGTAATTTCTTTGCAAATAATTTTTTACTGGCCTAAAAAATTTAGGCTTAAAGCATGTTTTGCCATCTTTAATAATACTAATATTCTAAAGTTTAGCACCACATTTTCCACCACAAATTGAAATGGTTTTTTAACCTTTTGTCATGCATATATTTCGATTGTCACTTTTAATACATATGTGTCCGGCCAGACCCACCATACATTTTGATACGTTTGAATGGAAAATATTTTAATATTTAATATATTTATGTTACATCATATACATCTGACCTCTTTAACAATTATAAATCGTAAAAAATTTAGCTGATTATCAAGTAAAAATAAAAGTTTCGTTTTGTATGTGACGTAAAATCACATACAAACATTAGTATTAAATGTCTGAGTAGCTGAGTATACTATACTTTTGAATGTTTCAAAAGTCCATTGGAAATTGTTTTTTTTACTAATACGAAGGTAAGATGCAAATATTTACCCTCACAGACATTATAAAACCTATGACTTTTTTACTCAACCTGCTTACCAGTTGCAATTTTCAATCTAAACCTCTTAGATTGACCTCTTCCTCGTTCATACATTTTTAACTTTATGATACCTAAGAGTAGACAGATCTTGATGGTTTATTTTTACTGTCCTAAATGTCCTAAATGTCCTAAAATCTAGTCTCTAATTGCTTAGAGCAGGTGCGGCCAACCCGCGGCCCGCCATCAATATTTATGCGGCCCGCGAGATTCATCACACATGATCAAAATTATGAGAAAAAATGACTTTGATTTAAAAAAGAAAATAAATTCCATAAGATCAACCCTATACTTGTAAACTACTTGCACAACCAACTGTTATATTATTTTTTTACATGCACTTACGTTTGACGTGAGCTATGAGCGTTTGCCTCGCTCTCTCATTGTCAAAGTCAGTAGTACACGTTGCATGTATTCAAAAGAAATGTGATATTGAAAACTTTAATTTTAGAAATAAATTCGTGGATCAAGCTCAGTTGCACTATCCGGGCTCAATTTGAGTAATAACACTATGCAACAAATGGAAATTATTTTTTTAAACGCAAAAGCGTGACAGTATAGGTGTGATTTGACCAGATTGGTGACCATTTTATAATGTATTAAATAATTGAGAAATAATATAGTTTGTGGGTCAGTTTGACCCAAAGGACATATTAGAGTTACTTTCAAAACTTTGTTTTAACTGTACTTTTTTAAAAATTAACAAATATATTTATTTTTGTAAAATAATGACAAAGTTAAGCAGTTTCACAAATTTATGTAATATAATATTTAAGTTTGAATATATCAGACTTTTGACCTCAATGCGGGTCTCGAAAGCATTGTGAGGTTTGACAAACATTTTCAGCACTGAAGTTTTGGACCTGGTTTCACAATATTCTAATCCGGCATGCCTTGAAAATCAAGAAAAAATAAACATCGGCTGTACTCCGAATAGGATATACATATACATATACATGTTTTCAATTTCTGACAACTTTGTCTTCAAATATACCAAACAAATAGTCAAACACAACATAATAAAACAGAAAGATGTTTTATTATATTATTTCGAAAAACATTTTTTTGAGCATCAACAATTTGTGAAAAACTACCAGTTTTGAGGTACAAAATTGTCTTTATGAGCTATTTAGGTTACTTAGACCCGTTCAAATTGTATTGGTATGTTTAAAAAAGTTGTTTAGCTTATTTACCGTGGCTACAACTTTAGCAAATATTTTTTTAATGAAAAATTTGAATTCCCGTAAAGTTATGCTAAAGAAAATGAAAAAAATTAATTTTTCCTCTATTTTTCTTTAAAAAAAAGTGCAGGAAAAAATTCAATCATCAATTATTGCCAAATATAGTTAAGCCGTAACACCAACTCTGATCTAGCTATTAGACAAAAACTGATGACACCTTTTTTTGAGGGGCCTACTTATTTTCAGAATCTTTTGAGACCCATAAAAAAATGGTCACCAATCTGGCTGAACTGAGTATAGGGTTTTACCACCCTTTGCTTTTGTTTCGCAAATCCGTCTTATGGATTAATTCTTTTCATTACAGAATATACAAATATTTTACAAGTGCGAAATTTGTTTCTAGCATAGTATGTTATTATTATTTTATATTATTTACATATACCCATATGTTTACATGTCAGACTAAGAAACACAATAATAATATTTAAATATGTTTTAATTTTTCACTCAAAAAATGTCTCTTGCGTTTCTAAGCCTAATGTGGGGAGTTATAATTTTATATGCTGCACGATGCGTTGATGCATTTCCAAAGTGGCCCGTAAGAACATTTGGGTTGGCCACCTCTGGCTTAGAGCATCACGGACCTTATGATTGAGCTGAGCAAAAAAAGAGCAGCTTGACTCAATATCCAATGGAAATTCATAATATTATGATGTTTTTTTGTTACATATACTTCAAATTTTATGATAGCTACGGACAGGCCACATAAAGGTTTTAAGACAAAAATGTATTGTTTTATTACTTTTTATAAAAACTTAAAGGTGGCTTTAACGATGTCAATGAAAAACATTACCCATGAGTAACGAATATGATGTGTACAACTGCATTTTTGCATTCTCATCAGCTTTGCTTAGCACACTAATAGCTTACAATATTTTTGGAAGGTACCTGAAGTTTCAAGTCTGTCAGTTTGAACTCTGCAAAGGTCTGACCAGACCCATGTATATTTTGGAGGGTTAATTAATATTTTTTAACTTAGTTATAAACTGGTAAACATATTAAGATAGTTTTTTAATTTTTGGAGAAATTAGAACAAATGTGAACAGCAACAAACCAACAAAAAATCAGTAACTTTCCCTCATACATTGTATATTTTTTCGATTGTAACTTTAGAAATGAAATTTTTCGAAAAAGAAAATTTACTTAACACCTTTTTACATTAAGCTGACATATTTAGATAAAAATAAAATTATTTCAGTTAAAGTATTCTGGCGCAAATAGCTCCCAATATCCAGACAATCTTTAATGCACTTCATTAAATTTAATTGAAATTTTATTGTTTCCACTTGGCAGAAGTTGATTTGGTGAAGCACAAAATCGTTTAAATCCATTACGTCTTTCAACCATAATAATATGAAAATTTTTGTACAAAACTCATTATCTTTACAACGCAAAACACAACTTGTGGGATAAACAAAATAAAATAATCGAAGAGATTTAAAAGCCCTATAGCAAAATAAATTAAATATTTTAAATTAAATGGAGAGTTAAAAAACTGATGTTTTTTTATAAGCTCTAAGCTTTTGTGTGTGTTGATTTCTTTAAGGCTTAAGAAACTGAAAATCATTTTTATATGAAAATGTTGTAGTATTTTCTTTGTTTCTTTAAAAATTTTTAGTATTCACTAAAAAAATAAACCTTAAGTAGGGTATTTTTCCCTATAAATTTATATATAAATTTTTACAAATCTATTCATAGTACGCACTATAACTATCAAAGAAACGCCAAATAATCCAAATCAAATTAAATGAAACCAAAAGATTTCGAACAACCTCAACATCTCTTTTTCCATATTGTTGCATTTTAAAATTCTTTATTTTATTTTCGATTTTTTATTATTATTTTTTTTTTGGGCTTATATCTTTATTGCAAATATAGTCTGTGTGTACACAGACATATTGCTTTTTTCTATTTTTACTTCTAAAAGAGAGAGTATGAAATATTCTGCATATTTTGGCTTTTTGCCAGTGAACAAAAAAAGGCTTAAAATTCAAAATAAACTCATATACAAGAAAATAAAATTCAATAGCCACTACACATTTTTATATCCCATACACATAGAAGGTTGCCAGAGAATTTCGGTAAAAGAATTATAAGTGGATTTGTAAAAAAACTTGTTTAAACACACACATTTTCGGTTGACAATAAAACTATAGGCTTCTAATTGCTCTGGGATCTTTGGCATCGGTTGCCTCGTATCCATAAGGTTTGTTCGGCTTAGCAATTGTTTTTTTAATAATTTTAATATGCGTACTACTAGGAGAAAAAAAGAATGGGAGGGGGAAAAAGAGAAAGAGTAAACAACTAAAAGTGCTATATTTGGCTGGGCCAAATCTTATATACCCTTCACCATGTGTAGCCTATTTAGGCACATGGTCCAATTCTTTTTTATCATCTTTAGTTTATCTCAAAGCTGCAAAACAATAATTTTTTTGTATAAAAAAAAGCAGTCGTTTTCTGGGTGACCTATGGGAGCTACAAAAACTTGACTTCAACTAACACACGGACAGACGGATAGACGGACACGTGGACATGGCTAAATCGGTTTCCCTATGTATAAGGATCCAGAATATATATACCTTATAGGGTCGCAAATTAATATTGTAGAAATTACAAACGGAATGAAAAACCTATATATACCCTTACCACATGTGTGAAGGGTATAAAAATACAGCAAAAGCAAGTTTGATTCTATTATACATATATATGTATATAATTTTAAACAAAGAACTTAATAATATTGGTGATGGCGATATGTTTAATTACAGGCCAAATAAATGTTAGTTTTATCTAAGTAACGAATTGATTTAATTTTGAATGCTAGAACGTGCTTAAAAGTGAAAATGTAATATGTTCAAACAACTGACTCTCTTTCTCCGACAATGCTGGTTGTTTTTGTTATTGAGCTTTTTCTATTCCATAATATGAATAAGAATTTCTATGTATTAAATTTCTATTTAAAAGCATTAAATTAACTTTAGTTGTAGTTTTATTGTAATGAAAAAACTGTTTAAGTTTTTAAAGTCCATTTAATAAACACGGTTAGTAGAAAACATGAAACTTTTTTTTCCCTACTATTTCAAAAGTTATTATACAGAAAAAAGTTTCTGGTTTAGAGTATCAACTTTGGACCATAAATATTTTAGTTTGTAACGGAATAAGCATTAAAAAAATCCTAAGGCGAAAGTCCTAATAAAGGAAAAAAATTATGCATTTATTGCCCCTTTCTTAGCTTAAACTTTGGAGCACTTGTTAGATAAGTTTGTAACTCTGACAGTTACTCTTTGAAACTAGATGGATAACATTTGCAACATGTTAAATTTTTCGTGCGAAATAATACAAGTTGCTCAACATTTTCCGCACGTTCGAACAGAGTACCAGGCTTTACATGTTAAATTTTTCATGTGAAAATATCAATGTTGCTCAATAAATTCCACAAATTCTAACAGAGTACTACGCTTAAAGTAAATAAAAAATAGTTTTAAATAATATTATATAAACCAAAGTTTTCTAATGCTACAACGTAACATAATGATAAGTTCACAGTTTATATACAATTTCGTTTAATTGAATTGATAAAGAAACCAAATACGATTTTCTGGCAACACTGCACAGCATACTCGTATGTATATAATTCATCTCAGCACACAGTTTATTATTTCTTTGGAGTAAAGAAAAATAAAAATTGTTTAAATATTTCAATTCAGCTGATATATTTATATAGTCATATATAAAGTTGTCTATAAGTACATAAAACATATATTAATATGAATGTACAAGTATGATAAACTGTAAGAAATGCAACAGACAAACGAAAAATATTTTTCGGGGGTATTTAACTGTAAAGAATTTTTCAAAATACACAAGCATTCATAAGATAATTTGGTCATTTTTTTTTAAATTCTATAAGGTTGTGTTCATCAGTTTTTAAAATTTAATCGATTTTGTTAAGTTTAATGGTATTTTTGGCACACATTTCAAATTTTATTAAAAGCCTTAAACGATGCTTGTAATTTAATTTTCTCTAGTATGCATGTAAGACCCCTTGTAAATTCCTTTTTATGTATGTTTGCATGCATTTGTTACTCTGTGTGTGTGTGTGTGTGTGCACGATAACAACTTCTACTTACAAAAATTCAATTTTAGTGCTTTTGCCGTTTTATTCTATTTTTCATTTCATCCTATCTTTTTTTTGTTTGGTTTTCGATTTAAGTTTGTCTGTTTTTCAATCACAAGAGCTTAACGCCTTTCGATATTTTTTTATATATATTTATTTCTGATTGTGCATGTAGCATTTTTATTAAAATAAAAAAAAATATATGAAAGACGAAAAAATTGTGTCTTGCTTAGCTTGCTTTCGCTCATTTTGTTTTCAGTGTATTTTTTATGAGAAAACGACGCGACTGGGAAGCAAATAAAAATGTATACAACTTTTGTTTTTGTTGTTTCTTTGGAGTTTTCGTTTCCACTTAATAAAATAAGGATTTATAACGTGTTAAAATAATGATAAAAAATTTTGCTAAAGAAAAGTATTTAAATTCTGTACATTTTTTAAATGGTTTTTTGTTAAGAAAAAAAGTAAATTTAGTTTAGCTGTTGTTGAACAAGAAATGAAGGGTTTAATGATAACGATTAGGGAAAGGGTGAACAAATTCTTTTATACATACATATAAGTTTCCTTACGAGCAATCTTTTTTCATTCTAAATCAATGGGCATTACACTCACCTGCAAAGATAAAAGTTAGAAACAAAAATTAATATTTATAAAGTAGAGGAATTTGGAAGTTATTGCAAACTATTAATTAACAAAATCTTTACAATGTCGCAAAATATCCAAACTGGAATTTTTTTTTTAAATATACAAGGTGGTACCTAAGAAATATCAGATCGTGAATTGCTACAATTTCGCCAGAAAAGCTTTTTTTAAAGTTGTTTATCACTTTATTCATTATGTCAACTTATTCCCCTTCTCTCTACAGCATAGATGCTCAAGCACGATTTGCAATGTAAAAGCACAATATTCTTATGACCATGCTTCTGCGCGACTTGTTATTGAACACAAATTGCTTAAACATCATCAGTTTGTACATCCTTTTCACAGTTGACGTAGTCATTTTGACCACATTTTTAACAAATCTTTTAAGCGCTGGCTACCAAACTTTCATTATTTTAGAGATATTGATAATAAGCAAACGACTTAATTGTCTCTTTTAGCATTTTTGTTTAACTAATATTAATGTATCATAATGTCAGGCAAGTTGGCAGCACTTCACACACATAAGGCTATATTTATTAATGTGTATTTATAGCTGAATTTCTAGAAACGAATTTAAAAGATTCCATACAAATTTTTAATCTCTACCTTCATAAATTTTATTACTTTTTTATTTTTTTAAAATTCACCAAGCAATTTATACTTTTCTTACTTTACATGCAACAATTTGTTTTAATTTAAAGTTTAACAAAATGCTAACCATATTTTTTTTTATAATAATAAATTTTTCCATATTTTAATTTTTGACTTCACTACCAACCAACAATAAAATTAATGTTCTTATATTCCCCAAACATAACTTACAATTATGTTATTTTTAATTTAGGGTTCAAAACAAAATCCTATTGCAAACCTTAACATCTGGAGGAAAATATAAAGAAATATGTTTTAAACATTTTTTTCTGTAGTTTTTTGTTATAACATCTAAATATTTTTAAAGATAGAAGTTTCGCTTTGGTTTTTTTTGTTGCTTTTAACAGCATACAAAATTAGAACATAGTCTTTTTTATGATATTAACTAAAGAGGAACAAAAAAAAATCAAAAGAAAAACTCGGCCAGAAAATGTTTTAAAAGAAAAAGGAGAAATAGATTTGTTTCTTTTTTTTTTAAGTATTTTTTATTCAAACGAGAAATCTGGTACTGCACAGAAGTTCCAGAGAATCTACTTGTTCTTTGTGTATAATCTAAAACAATGGAACACTAAGATCCACCATCTAGTAGAATAATATTCACCCACAGGAAACGTTTTTATGACTAGAACAGAAGAACTGTGGTACAATGTAAAAAAAAAAACGTAAGTATTAATAAAAAAATATAAATATTATTTAAAAAACGTTTATAATTTTAACAACTAAGAATGTTTTTAAGTGCTTCGGAGTTTTATTCTTTAAATCAATAAAAAAAGTTTGGTTTATTTTTTTTTAATTTATAAGTTTTTTATAAATTTTTTTAACAAAACGCTCCACTGTGCAGCGCAGCAAACAAATTATGCAGCAATTTATATTTATGCATTTAATAAAAATAAAAACACAGCAACAATAACAAACAATGATAAGGACAAAGAAACCTTTAAGGGACTAAAGCAGAGCGTTTTAAATACTAGAATTTAAGTATCCTGAAAAGTTGAAAAAACTCCCACTTACACGAATAAAATTAAAGAAAATTAGTTTTAGAAAAATGAAAAAATCCCTAAAAATAAATTTTTGAAGAAAATTTTTTGTAGAAAATGTTAAATTACATTCCTGTATAGAAACATTTTATTTTATTTAAAAATTTTATTTTATATCTTAAAAACTTAATTCTTTTTAAAATTCGTTTTGATATAATATTTTAAACAAACCTTTTCTTTACAAATATTTTCCTTGGGCAGGCTTCCTAGGAAACTGAATTCGATAAAATATAGAGACAATGTACCACTGAAGGAAAATTTCATTACTCTAAAGCATGAGGCACATACTCTAGGTTACCTGGTGCTCAAGAAACATTTTATCATAAGGGCAAAACAATTTCTTGGATAAATCGAATTCCCTGTGGTTGAACTACTTCGCTGCTGCTAGAATATGGAAGCTTAAAATGTCTACTCTAGAAAGCGATGAAAACTGGGGATTTGGGTGTGATTGAATGCTTTGATCTATGTTTCTTTTAGTTTACTCTTACAGAACTATCCAGTTTAGTAGAAAACGCTTGTTTGCTCTGACACATATGAGATTGAAATGAAGCGAAAATTTATCAGAAAGTTATGTTTTGTAAGTAGCGACGCCCATACGAAATCAAATTCAACTTATAAATCTCTTTTTATGCTTATGTGTTTAAAACAGTTTGTGAATCAATGGACACAAGTGACAGCTACATGCTTTCTTATGTAGACAAATATAAATATACCCATCCCTGTCACACAATTTCCTTTAAGAAACCAAGGGCTGGCGTTCGCTTAACAAAAAATGGCAAAAACAAAGAGAAAAAAAATGTAAAAAAGGAAAAAAACTAAAACTTGTCAAAAGGTTGTTGTCATTAATGTTTATGGTGGAAAATTAGTAACCAAGTTTTTGTTTTTATGAGGTCCCCGAAGACACACAATTTCCTTTTTAGTTCTTTGTCATTGTCTTTATATGCCCTCCATTTGTCTGTCTGAACATTTTGCGCCGACAAAGAATTGTTAAATAAGAATAAAGGACTGCGGTTTGTTATCACTTCATTGTCATGTATATTAAATGAGAAAACAAAAGAAAAAACGAAATTTCTGTTGACCATAAATTTTCAAAAGGTAAATTAACAATGAAAATGACTAAAAGTTTTTTGGTATTAAATTTCTTGGAAACTGTAATTACTTAAAAGTTATTTGCAGTGGACGAGGTATGATTAAGGGAAAGCAATTACTTTTAGACGGCTGTTAGTTATGGCGGTAGCTTTTATTTATCCGACTAACAACTTGCTTACCAATTTAAGTGTAATTGTCTAAACATTGTTAATATTTATTTATTAAGTCTAGTCTATATAGAAGCTACAATGGAGTAGAAGGTCAATAAAGTTTAACAAAGCTTCTAAAAATGAAATTTAACTACTGACTTAAATATGATATTAAAGTTATGTTGAAAGATTTAAAAGCAAAAGTTTGAAATTTAAATTAGTAAAAAATTACAATTTACTTCATATGTGAAAAGCCTCAAACACAAAAATAAAATCTGCATAAGGCCAACTTTACAAAAGATTTTTGCTTCGCAGTTTCTTCTTGTAGAGTAATCCTTTTTAAAAGTAGCGAGCAATTGACGCAAATCACCAAATTTGCCATAAAAATTAGCTTTTATACTAATAGATTTTAAACAAGGCTTACCAAAAATTTTAACATGTATAAAATTTAAGTTTAGTGCCACAATTTGTTGTTAGAGGTTACCGAGATATAACGTCTTTAAACTTTCAAGTATATTATTAGATAATTGTTTTCTTTATTTTGGCGGCTAAACGTGTCCTACTCTAATCCGTTTGATTTTCAAAAGATATCCATATCAAGTTAGAAGATAAGAAGACTTAAATGTGGGTAAAGAAAAAGGCTGTCGTCTTGTTTCGTTTATATTTTATCCGATTTGTAACACAATTTTCTTGGATATTTTTTAATGACATACGGGTCTGTGTGTGATCTGGTGACTTAAAAAAGTTTATCTCAGCTAGCAAATGTAAATAAGCTTATTGTCTAATCGACTTCCTTATCTAAAATGGTATTCATTTTAATAGTTGGCAACACTACTTAATATTTGTGCCAATTTTTCAAGGCTGTTACTTGTTTTGCATTAAGTTTGGTTTGATGTTTTTACGTTAATGGACTGAAACCTGAAAAACGCCAACGAAAACATGGTTCAGTTCGAGAAACTTATATCGCCCGTCGTCTATTTTACCTACGACATAATCATCTATCAATACTATTACCTTGAGCTAGCGTTTTTGCTCTACTTTTACTGGTGCAGGGCAATGAGCATCTTCAAAAATGTCGTACAATTCGTACAAAGAAGCTAATGCTACTGCATTGTGGAAGAAGCAATATTGAGAAATGTGTCCATTCCTGCTCAACAATTGAAGCTGTGTCCTTCCACTTCCAGGGAAGAAATATTGAATGCCCTTAATGTGAAGGAGCTGTGATTTCAACAAGACGGTACAACAAGCCACAAACCACGTGTCACAGCTAATTTAATAAATTCTTCAATCAATGCATAACTTCGCGTAATATATTTGCAAATAGGCCTAAAAAATCATATGATTAAGCCCCGCTGTACTTTTTTTCTAGAACTATGTTTAGTGTGGAGATCGTCTAATATTTTACAAAGGACGAAGCTCAAAATCTTAAATTCCAACGTAAAGTCAGTTCTACTACATGGAATGCCACCAGCTATGATGTTTAGTCTATGCAAGTTTTTACCAACAACTGTCTTCGCAGACTTCTTTAAATATATTGGCCAAGTACAGTCCTCCAGCTCTCGTCTTTTGGAATTAACTCAACAAATCCCAATACAAACAGAAATATGTAAGCGCACATGCAAGTCGATAGGTTACACACTTCGTAAAGATTATAACGATATTGCCAAGCAGGCAATCGAATGGAAT
>NDXZ01008999.1:415-15281 GCA_003055125.1 Paykullia maculata | reverse complement strand
ATATACCCTTGTCACCTCTGGTGAAGGGTATAACAAGGTTATTAAAATTGTATATACAACAATTAAATCGACTAAGCAAAACTCTCGCTTTAATGCATTAGTAGGGCATTAAAAATTTCATATATTTCGACTTTGCAAAGTTCTTTTTTTTTTTTAATTTCAAATAGTCTCTTATTATACTCTTCACACATGTGGTAAGAGTATAAATAGGTTTGTCATTTCGTTTGTAATTTCTTCAATATACATTTGCGACCCTCTAAAGTATATATATTCGGGATCCTTATAGATAGGGAAGTCGATTGAGTCATGTCCGTCTGTCTGTCCGTCTGTTGAAATCAAGTTTTCTCAGCCCCCCAATGACTTACGGACACGTTATTGGTATCAAAGTCGATTTAGCCATGTCGGTCGGTCCGTGCGTATGTGTACGTAGCTCCCATATGCCACCCAGGGTTGTATGTGGTATCAAACTTTTGAAAATGCTTTCGAGAAAATCGGTATTAAAAACTGGCAAGATCCATCAATAACCGGCTGAGATATAAGACGACTGCCTCGTTTTTTTCTTAAGTTTTTTTTTTACTCAAAAATTATTATATTTGTGTGTAAGACATGTCTTTTGGGGAATTTTAAAGGAAACACATATTCGATTTTTACACAAAAATGATTATATTTGTGAGTAAGGCATGTCATTTGGGGAAAAAAGCAAAAACAAATTTTTTTTTACACCAAAAATTATTATATATGTGTGTTTTGAAAAAATTTACTAATATACACACATAGATACACGTAGTGAAGGGTATATAAGATTCGGCATGACCGAATATAGCGCTCTTACTTGTTTTTGTGTTTATTTATGCGTTCGCGCTATTAAAATAGAAACAAATGTAAACATATTTTTTTGCTTTGGACATTTTTTTTCTAATACAATTTATGTGCACATTTCGCTGCTGCTGGTGAAATCATTAAAAATGTTTCAACTCTGTTCAGTTATTTGCGACTTAAGCCATTTGTTTTTTTCCTTAAATCTTAATTGGCTTGCATTCATGCTAATGTCATATTTAAATTATTGTTTACATTTTTTTTGTGTGGCAAAATATATGTATAAAATATCAAAGATATTTACAAATATCTGTTAATAGAAGCTAAGTTTTGGAAGATTTCAACTTATAAAAACTACGCAAAAGTGAACGCGAAAAAAATTTTTTTTTTTAATTTAATGACGTCAATGAGAAACTGATGAATATGTAATCATTTGCTGTAAAGCTTAAAAATGTTTATTTAAAAAAAAATTTTTTTATTATAAAAATATTGTTATAAGTTTAGAAGATATAAGTTTATCTACGAGAAAAGAAAAAAATATTAAATTACATATTCTGACTTTTATTGAAAAGTTGTTGTTGGTTGAATTATTTCTGCATTTTAACGGCCAAGTTAAGTTAAATAAGTTAAAATATTACGTAGCAATCCATCTTAATGTAATGTCCTTAGGCCCAAAAGTATGCGTTTTTAATTCCACTCTAGCTTTTTTTCTTTAAACGTTTTTAAGCCTTTCTATAGTCAATGGGTTGTATCCAATTTAATGAAGATGTATCTGATCCTCATATGTGAGAAATTCTTAAGCGTTCTTTTATAGTTTTTTATGCTTTTGTCAACTTTTTATCTTCGCCTAGTGTTTTAGGGAAAAATATTACAATACGAACAAAAGCAGAGTAAAAATGAAATAATCAACTAGTTTATTTAAATATTATTGCAGTTTGATATATATAAAAGTTAATAGAACATAATTTTCTTACGGTAACGTTAAAAATAAAACTCAATAGAATATACTGTTTTAGGCCACATTTTAAATTTAGTTGCTTTTTTAGAAAGTGATTTTGATTAATAAACTTTAAATAAATCTATTTATTTTTAATTTAAATTACTAACCAATTATACCTACTTGCTTTTAATATTTAAGCACCACCATAGCTTAATGAATTTTCATAATTTTATTTTCAATTACTTAAATGATTACATTTCGCCTAAATAGTTTTATTCGTAAACAAATCTAATTTATTTTTTAAAAATTCAATTTAAAATATAATAATAATAATAACAATCATAAACTATAACTAACATAATAATCAAGGTTATATTTAAAGTTTAATCAAATAAAAATTGCAAATCAAATTCACATAATTCAAGACACTACAACTTAATTTTGCTATAATATTAGTCAGTCAGTCAGTCATTGCTTCAGTTTTTTTTTCCCATTTCTTGATTAAAGCACGAACGATCAAGATGCAACAGCATTGAACCAGCAAATTTATGTTTAAACAAAATTTATTTGTATTAAAAACAAATTTTATGAAAAATGAAACCAACTGCAAGAAAATACAATTTTAGTTTTTATGAATTTTTAATATAAAATATTTATTAGTTTTTGAAAGGCGCATAAAAACCAAAAAAAAAAACTTCAACATGAAAATTTGGTATGAAAAAAAGTGAAGGTTTGTTGTGAATAAATTTGCATTTTCAAATCAGAAAATCTTGAAACAAGAATCTGGTTTAAAGGAATATTAAAAAAAATGAAATAAATATAAGAATGAATCATGTTTTGAAGGTAAAAATTGCAAAATGCATAAACAAATCATGTTCTTGCATAATTCTTAAGCTAAACTAAAAATGTAAATTAGCAATTAGTTTTAGTTTAAAAAAAAAAACTAATTATAAAATAAATAAATTTGTGAATAGTTTTTTGTATTACAATATTGGTTCCGCCATAATTTAAAAAATGCTGGACTGGTTTTATTATTATGATTAACAACATCTCACACATTTATGATACATCACTAAATTGACTCCCATATCTATTATGGTTCTGAATAACTATAGATTCGCAAATTAATATTATAGAAACTACAAACGAAATGACAAACTTACACACATACATACTCATATCTCTTGTGGTGAAGGGTTTCAAAATGAACAACAACACAACAACACCGACATCAATTTTCATTACAAATTGAGTCATTTAATTTATTTACGACCGATGAAAGAACAATTTCCAACTTCAGCTTTAACTTCCGCATTTATAAAGATCAACTTACAGCAACTGACTCCAACAGAAACAACATGAAAAACAAAAGCAACAACAGCAACAATAAAAACGGCAACAACATATTTTATGAAATTATTGCATAAATGTTAAATTGGGTCAACAAATGTGCAGCGACAACATACCCAATAATTATTACTTATAAAAAAAAGTTTAAAAAAAAAATAAATTTTTTGTACAAAAACAAAGAATTTTTACTTGTGAAAAGATCATAAATTATGTCTATAATTGCTTTTTGATTTTAAGAAAAAAGTATAAAAAACAAAACACAAAAACAAATTGAACATAAATTATAAAAATTTAGGGAAAAATAAACATTTTTCATCATAAAGGCTGTTCGAAAGACATGAATGGTCTAAATTTAAAAATTTATTGTTTTGGAGACACATTTTTTTTGTTGGGCATCCATAACATTTTCATTAATATTAAACGAAAGTATCAAATTTTTAAGGTTTTTTTTTCAATATAATAATAAATAATTATTTTCGATTTTCTTACTTTCCTTGTTGTTTGCATATTTAAAACACATGTGTTTGTATTTGTCAAGTCAAAAAAAAGGTCTTAAGAAAGAAGAAAAAAACAAATATTTGCAATTTTATCTTTTGATTAAAATCAATTTCTCCAATTAAAGTGTATTCAACGTTTTGTATGCATTTATTTGGTGACAATATAATGGACATTTTGAGATTTACACACGTTTTCCTTTTATTGTGACAACGACATGCTAATGAGCCTTTGTGTTTTCAAAATATAGTTTTTTCTCTTCTTCTTTTTTCATCAAGTACAACAAATAAATACAGATATTTTTGATATACATACATAAGTAAACTTAAAAAAAAATGTAAAAGAAAAAATTTAAATCTTGCAAAACCAAATGATCGTTATTTTAAACTAAACAATAGGATGTTCAAGTAGATGGTGTTTTTTTGTTAGGCCTATGGACTTTGGAAGTCATCTACTTAGAGTGCGACGTTTATTCCTGTTTTTAAATTTAGAGTTTTCTTTATTTTAATCTTACCTTAAAAATTCAGTTAATAGAAGTTTCCTTAACATTAATTAAAACTACACGCAAAGAAATAACATGGTTGTGGTGATCATAATCGAAGGGCATCATACTATGATTGGATTATATGATTGTAGCTAAACTATGCTATGATCGGTTTTAATCATAACAAGTGTAATTGAAAAGCTTTTTTATAACCATATTATGACCATATATTATCATAACTGTTACTTTCCATAATCAGAATATGATTTTACCTAACCATAGCTTAGTCCCATATGATCATAATATGACTCCACCGAATCATAATATGGCTCCCCATAATCATAATATGATCCCACAAACTATAAATTTATTTCGTATAACCATAATATGATTCCACCCAACCATAGTATAGTCCCGTATGATCATAATATGACTCCACCGAATCATAATAAGACTCCACCTAATCATAATATGATCCCACAAACTATAAATTTATTTTGTGTAACCATAATAGGATTCCACCCAACCATAGCATAGTCCCGTCTGATCTGATATTTATCACCACATTTACATTATTTTATCCATTATTTTATATTGATTTTACTACTTACCTCTTTAATTGCAATATTTTCTTTCACTTTATTCTTTGTTTTTATATGTTTAAATGCCAAGTATTATTTTTTTAATGTGTTTTTAAACTCTTGACATTTCATATACAACCGAAAACAAACAATTGTTAAAGTTTATCATACTTCGATTGCCTTGCAACTACACTGTTGTTGCACACACCATTTTATGATTATTTATAATTTAAATTTTAATGTTATTTTTGCGAACAAATCATGATTTGTTTGTCACAACAGTTTTTTTAAACACATTATTTTTCTGGATAATCATGTCAAAGCTTTTAATAGTGGCCACCATTTAATGTTAGTATATAAACAAATACTTGATTATTGTTTACTATAATTTGTTTACGGTATAAAAATTTTTCGTAGAGAAAATACAATGGTTGTCGTGATCATGTTTCTACCATGTTTTTTCTTTGCGTGTATGCTTCCTCGAGGAGTGAAAGGAACATATATATTTAATTTTAATTAAGACTTATATTTTTTTAATAGGTTTTATTGATTTTTTTAAGTAAATTAATTGTAAATTTTGATTAAATTTGAAAAAAAAACTTATTTTATCGAAATGATAATTTATTGAATTTTTTTTTATAAATAGGAAATTCATTTAAAACTTCTGTCAAAAAAAAAGTTTTTATGTAAAAAATGAATAACTTAAAATTAACTTTTCCAGAGTTTTGTTAAGCAAAGAAGTAAATAGAAAACAAACCAAGAATTTTCTATAAAAATAATTATTTTAAATATAAAAAATTTTTGAAACATTTTTTCAAAGGAAAAGTGTCGTTATATAAAACATTTATAAAAAGTGAGAATTTATTAAAGAAAATAAATTTAGTGTATTTTTAAATAGAAGAATAAACAATTTTTTAAATACTTGGGTGTGCCATATCTTATATAACCTTCACTACGTGTATTTATGTATGTATGTATGTGTGTATGTATGTATGCACGTATGAAATCCAGTTGCTTAGAAAATTTGATATTTTTTATGATACCATAGGTTCTATGTAGGTGCTGATTCTAGGCCAATTACAAAATTTTTTCAAATATTCACATATATAATAATTTTTGTTTAAAAAAAATTGTATTTTTTGCTTATATCTAGTATTTTTTTTTTATTTCCAAAAAGGGAAAGGATTTTGATGATTTTTAATTGTTAGAACCTGAGGGTTGTTTATAATCGTTTGGTACCATTAATGTGTCCAAATAACTTTAGAGAGCTGAGAAAAGTTGATTTCAACAGACAGACAAACGGTCACGGCTAAATCGATTTCCATCTCTATAAGGATCCAGAACATATATACTTTATAGGGTCGCAAATGATATTGTAGAAATTAGAAGCAGAATGATAAATGTATATATATATATATATATGTATATACATTTGCCCCCTGTGGTGAAGGATATAAAAAAAAATAAAAAGTAAATAAAAACTATTTTGTCGCAATTTTAATGCTAAAAATTTGCATAAAGTTTTTTTTTTAAATAGAATATTTAATTAGATAATAGCGTAGACAGACGACAGCGTTAATTTGCATTAAAAGCTCACTAATGTGAATTAAAATTTTACTCTGACAGACGACAGTTTTTGCATTTAGTAAACAGCTGTTTGTTTTTCAACCAATTTTTTTATCATTTACTTCGTGATCAAATTGAAAGCGAAAAATCACTATTTATTGGAAAGAAAACTAAATAAGTTTTGCTGAAACTGCTTCATAGTGTCAAAACGGGGTCATTAGACTCCACTTGACAGTTTGCGCGTAGCGAACTACCACGTACGTGCACCAGCAACCATTATTCTGAACATGTCGTTACAAGTTGGGATCGCAGTTTGATATTAACTTTATAAATGTTCCCATTTATTTTTGTACGTCGCAAATTGGTGGCACGTTTCATCCACAGCTCTAACATATCCTGTGCATCCAAACTATAAACTTTGTTACGAATAATTATATATATGATGGTTTTAGAATATATACAACCATATTATGATTATGGGCTTCATTATGAATTATAAACTAAAATAATTGTATTAAAACAAATAAAGTTCGTAATAAAAAGAAACATTTATTAAAAAAATTCTAATTATAAGCAGAATATTTTTATCAGCTCTAGTTTTCGAGATATTGCTTTATGTCAAAATTAAAGGCAGTGTCATGACATATGTTAGTATAACTCGAGAAAAGTTTGTCCTACAACAATACAAAATTTGGCGATAAAATTATCTTAAAGCTAAGCCTATATTGTTTTTAAATTTGCTCAGTAGTTTCAGAGATATCGGGAAACTTGACGAAAAGAATCTCTAATTATACAAAATTTTTAAATATTTGTTTTTTAAAAATTCATAAAAAATAAAAATGTAGCAAATGTTTTAATTAATATTGTCAGGCTTTTTAGTTCATGTGATTATTGTTAAGAATATTATGAAAAATCGAGTACGACGCTAGCCAAGTGTAATGCATTTTCGAAACCAGCTACGGTTTCATCTTCAGCACTCTTTGATCGGTACTACCTGTTATATGTAAATATCATCTATTTAACTCACAATTTTATATTACTAGCAACTGGGATTTCTCCCTTTTAACTACTCAATACTTTTTCCTGGTGAGTGAGAACGACATTCACCAGCTGTTAAGATCTTTCTGTCATTTATCCTAGTCCCTAACTACGTTCTTGTCTTCGCTTTTCATGCCCATCCATCGGAAGGGAACAAATTGAAAGCTTTTTGTGCTTTTTTCTACCATCTTTTATACTGCATTAAAGCAAGATGTAGTCAAGTACACAGTCACAATGTGGCAAATATTTTTTTTGTTTCTGTAGTACATAGTAAAATATATTTTACAACTTTAGATTTTATTCAAAATTTTGCTCTAATATGAATAATATTTTCAAAATATTTATTAATATAAAATTTAAAAAAAAATTTCAAACAAATATTTAAAGAAAATATTTTTTAGAAACAAAAAACTTAAAGAAACAATTTTTTAGACATTAAGTTTTTTAAGGAACATCATTAATATTGGTATAGGAACGTTTTTCAAGAAAATTCTATTGAAAAAATTTGTAATATTAAAGAGCTTGATTTCGGGCTTTTGACTACATTTATGAGTTTTAAATTCCGGGGAAAAAACTTTAGTTGACAAGAAGGTTTTAAAAGTCAATTGTCTCATTCGATTATAGTAGTCAGTTCCCTTTTTCAACGGGTTCCCTATACGAGGTATAAACAATCAGAAAGTTAACGTAATAAAAAAATTAAAGCATTTACTTCGTTTAAATTTCAATGTTCTATAAAATAATTTCGCTGTAGGAGGTTTTGGTTTTTGAGGTTAAATATTAACTATTTCTTTGTCGGTAGTAACTTGTTTTAAAATCGTTTCGGGATATTTTTTGACTTTTCAATAATAAGGTAATTTATAAAGTCTAGCTGATCTATCTATTTCACTCTCCCTCTATTATAAACTTGACCCGAGTTAGGATATTTTGCTACTGCTTAATAAGCTCTCTGATTAAATCCGCTAACTTATTACATATTTGCTGTCTATGAAATTGTATTTAAATTATAATAAGAAAAATGCCACATTTCAATTGATATACATCTGTTTTATGCTTTTCTTTTTACTTATAAAAAATATATCCTCCTTTCTGTTGTAGTTGTTTTGAATTAAAGATAATAGCAATTTAAACTTTAGACCAACGCACTTTTGTACTGATGCGATTACTGCGCGCCTCGTTTGCTCATCCTTTTGTATAGATTTTAAAGGCACGTAATGTTTGCAATAAAAACAAAACCATATGACTATGAAGACACAGATCATGGTGATGAAAATGAGTTTGGTTTTCTTATCTATAGATATATGTACATATATACTTCTGGTACATTCCAAATGATCTATGTATGAAATGTTTTACTTGAAAATATACTTGTACGTACATACCACCACTTACTGTCCCTCATCTATGTATGTATCTATATTGAACATATGCATTTGCCAGTAGAGGGACTTCAATTGCAATTGTAAAGCACCACGAAAATAATGCTGCAAAAAAAAAAGAAACATTTTATTGCATCTGTTTAAGGCACAAGTTGCGTCTTCGCCACATTCATTGTTTTACAAGTTTAAGTAGACAACGTCTGTCTACTTTTAGAGTTTTGTATGAGTATTTATTTGAAGCGTCTGCACTGGACGCACTGCAGACAACCGGACGAATAGATGGATGAATAGCTGAGTGGACGGACAGGCAAGCGGTCAGTGGCATTTTTAATTAGTTTGTTTTTATAAAGTTTATTATTTTATTATTGTTTATTTACAATACAGTCATTGCCTTAGTCCGCCTTTTAGTCTGTCCTTACAATTTCTAGTTCAGTTGCTTGTTTGTTTTATGAATAATTAAGGCGGGAATCAAAGTGTAGTATTGAGAGGTACTGGCTGTTTATTATAGCTTTTACTGCCACTAGAGATAATGGAGGATAAAACATTGTTCGTTGTAAATTTGGTTTGTTTGTAGAAAACTAATTTTATTAAAAGCAAATAAGAGCGCTATATTCGATTGGGCCAAATCGTATATACCCTTCACTACGTGTATTTATTTATGTATGAATGCATGTATGTAAATATATGTATGTACTAGGGATGAGCAAAAAACATCGATACCGATCGATAGAGATGGATCAATATATCGATATTTTTTAATACCAATCGAAATATTTCGTCGATATTTTATTTTGAAATTTTCTTTCGATATTTTTGAACTCTTGTTTTGTATTTATGTTAATTTGTAAAAAAAACTTCTTGTCGCAGTCTTTATCGAATAGAATGCTATAATGCTTGCATTGACAGCAACTGCGCGACAAATTTTATTACATTTAAGGTACATATTTGCAAATCTATAGCAACCCCCGTAACTGTCATACTCTATGCTCAAATAATTAGTGTTGAATATTTTTATGTTTAGTCGTTCTGTCGGCTTATGTGTGTCAATAATGTGTCAATTACATTGTTTTTTTTTAAACGTATTTTTAACAAAGTCTTAACCATGCCAAGTTTTGTCTAGCATTTTACGCCTGTTCTTCCTTAAATGTTTAATTTGTCGGGCTTCTTTGGTGTCTTTGATAGTAGAAGCTGTTTGACAGGTGAACACATCAAACAAAAGAAGCTAGTATCTATTATTTACTGATTCGATTACATTTTTACAGCGCCTTACTTTGATAGTTCAACCACAAATATAGTTTTCTGCATTAATTGTTTCTATGTTTCTATTTTATGAATTAACGAAAAATATCGATATTTCGATATTTATATAACAAGAAGTATTTATCTATAAGGATTCAGAATATTTATAATTTATGGGGTCGCAAATAAATATTGTAGAAATTACAAAATGACAAACTTATATATACTCTTTTCACCTGTGGTGAAGTGTGTAAAATCAAGCCCGTAGTTAATAATCTCAAACTGAAACGCTTGTCAAAGCCTAAAATAGTTTACTATTACCAAGTAAGTGCTGCAGAAAAAATGTTAATAATCAAAGCATAGGCATTTTTTTTTAAATTAGTTAATACATTTTTTAAAACCGAGATTGATTTTTATTTTAAATGCATACATTTTTTTTTAATATTTTATCGATAAGAAGTTAGGAACCCGTCAGACTTCTGACAAGTAATTAAGCTATTTAGTAATTAAAAATGCGCTTAACAAAATATATTAAATATATTTTAAAGACTTCAAAATATATATAAATATCAACAAATATAACAGATTTTTATATAAAACAACAAAGTATTTTCGTTGAATTTTTTAACTTTAAAAAAATAAAGTGAAAAAGAATACGAAAATAAAAAAATTTTATTTGAAATTTAGATGGAATCTCACTAAATTGTGAATTTATTTTTTTGTTTTTAACTTTAGATAAGTTCTGTATTTTAATAAAATTAAAATTGGCAAACGTCGTTTTGCCACAGATAAGAAAGTACCTTAAAAGTTAAAAAAGTACTGTTAAACTCCCTATATGATTTTTTTATCCTAATAAGCAGCGACAGGCCCTTATTTTGGGTTTCTAGACTTATTAACTGAAAAAATGTAAAAAAGTACCATAAAAAAAGTACTTTTTTGCCCCCCGTTAAGCCGTATTTTCCCTTTTTCTTACCCATTACTATTGTTGTTAAAATTTTATTATGTCATACTATTTTTAATGTCTGAAGGAATCCGTGTTTCAAATTTTACCCAAATCGGCCTAGTAGTTTACTATTAAACGCATTTTTCCTATTATTCCCCTTTTGAGTACTTTTTTAATGCCCTTTCTAGTGTCTAAACTTTTTTCTCAAATAATTGTCTAAATGGTAGTAGAAGCTTAAGTTAAGCTTTTTATGAATTCTATTAAAATTCAAAAAAATATTTTTTTTTTAAAGTACCAAAATAAGTACGATTTTTATCCCTATAAGTTTGAATATCCAAAAAGTACCAAAAACGTATTCATATTTTTTGGAGATGTGACGAATACAGTTAAAATAAAATTTCTACGTTTAATGGTTTAAAAGTTCAAGGGGCCCCAAAAAAGTACCATAATATAATTTTTACCCGCCTAGGGGGTAAGGCCCCCAAATTTGAAAAAAGTACGAGATACCTGTCCGCTTATTTTAGAGAGTAGAGAGTAGAATACAGTGCTTTTCAAATTTTGTTTCTGTCTTGTTTGGTTTAGAAGATAGAAGGTTACAGAATTTTCCCTTTTTAACCCCCTAAAAAAAGGATTTTCAAAAAACCCCTTTTTAGTAAATCTTTACAATGGGAAACCCACAGTCCAAATTTCATGTGCGATTTGAGCTGTGCGATGATGAATCTGCTAGTTAGTCAATTATAATCGTGGCTTTTTTACATTTTTAGATGAAAAGTGGGAGTGGCATCCAAAAATTTCCAAAAATTGTACCCTATTGTTCCTTTGTGACTATCAGTAACAAGCTGTAAAAATCGGTCCAACAGTGTGGCCAGCTATAACATACAAACAAATTTTTTTCATTTTGATATAAGCAGTTTTTTTTTTAATAAAACCTTAGTTTTCTTTTAATAAAAGTTAGTTACTATTTTTATCCTAAAAACATTTTTGTTAATGAAAAAAAAATTGTTTAAAAAATTTAATTTTATACATTTTGAAAGTAGTACATTTTAGATTCGACTCGGCCCTTAAAAGCACTTTAGCTTATGTTCTTTCGTTTCAAATAAATTTCAATAAAACAAAAAAGTCACAAGTCAATCATTTATAGTTTTTAATCAGTATGACTTGCTTGATACGCATAATTCAGTTTTTGTATTTTATTTCTTTTTCTTTACTTTTATATGATTTTTGTTTCTTATACAAATGCTCAAGTATTCCTAGAGATACTTTATTTTAAGTACATACATGCATACATAGATAAGTATTTATATATGCACTATATTTTGTTGTTGTTTATGTTTAATCGTATAATCAATTCAGTCTAAAGTTTTTATTGTTAAAAGAAAATAATTATTTTGAAAATACTGGTCAATCAAGCACTAGGTTAAATTGATAAGCTAAATTTAGATGGATTTTATTTCAAATTGAAATCGATTGAAATGAACAAGAATTGTTGAAAAGAAAATATTATTAAGAGGCAATGAGATAATTATATGTATACATATGGAGTAGACTAAAAGGCGTAAAAAAATTAAAAAATAAAAAAAAAATAATAAAAATATTTATTAAACAAAATTCTAATTAAAATATAAAAACTTTAAAGATAAAAGACTCTTGAGACTGTTTAAGGAAGTCAAAGTTTCTGAACTATTAATAAAAGTTTTCAATTTAGCTCTCTAATCTATACACAATCCGGCTTAATCTAAAACACTCTGAGTTTTATTTCTGAATTTGGTTTTTTAAATCATTAAATCAAAGTTAAAGTTTCTTTTTATATTTGTAACTAAAATTTTATCATCATTTTCATATTTTTCCTTTTAATTAAACCATGTCCACGATCTCACTTTCAATGATGTTACAATATATATGTGTGTGTGTGTGTGTGTGACTATTTCGTTTTTACTTTTTTCACACAAAATGTCGCCTTTCTATTATAAATGACCAAACTGTGTTTTTTATGGAAAAGAAAAACCAAAGATAAAAACTTGTTAAAATTTTTATGACCAAAAGTTAATAAATGATGATCTTTTATTACGGAAAACCCCTGCAATACTCCACTACAACTACAGCAAAATTAAAAATTGAAAGAGAAAAAAAAAGAAAATATTAACAGATTATTACAAATCTCACAAATATCAATGGACAAAACAATAATACATACTTGAAATGTCATATTGCTGCAGTAAAAACAAAACAAAAAAATGTTCATACATTTACACATACATACATACATATATCGATATAAGAAAAATCACAATAAAATGACAACAACACCATGTACAATATCAAACGACAATAAAGAGCCACAAGATTGGTAATGGTTGGTAGTCAGCTTCAACATGTCACTTTCATTTAAAAAAAATTTTACAACCTTAAACCAACAACAATAAGATTTAGCAAAAAATATTGTAAATAGAAGTTTAACTGAGAAAATATACGACTTTTTTATGGGTTTTTATATAAAAATAACAACTACTCTATTCCTTATCTTGACTTTAAGTGAATATTGGAGAAAATAAAAACAAAAATTGATTAAAAGAAGCCTTTAATAGGAGGTGTTATTCAAAATTATTCGAAAATTGTCTATCGAAAGAAAAATTTTCCGAAAATGTCTCTAGGGCACTGCTACATGGGCTCATCCTGTGTAACGCACGCTACATTCATACGTGTTCTTAGATTAAAATATAAAAATTTTTGGTAAACCGATTTTGGATTTGTCCATATATATTTTTCGTCCATTTTTTTGCCGATTCTTTGCCAATAATTCTCAGTTTTTTCACATGACCTGAAAGGCATATTCTACGTGTATAACAAAATTTGTCTGTAGGTTATTCAAAAGCTACAAAATATTAATTTTTGTGTGGAAAATTAAAAAAAAAGAAAAAAAGGCCGCCTGAGGTAAAGGGTAAAAGAAAACAAATAAAACAAAAATATTAGCGATACGTTATTTTTCTTCATTAAAAAAGCAAGTACCTACTTCTACTTGTGGCCTTAAAATTAACAATACATAATGGAGTTGATCATGAATAAATTTTCTCTAAAATTTTGTTCCCCTTTCCCAAAAGTGCAATCGTGAATAATTCCCCTGAAATATGTTCCCTTTTTTTTTTATTAGTTTTTTCACTTTGTTTTGTCTGGGGAAGAAAATTTCTTATTTGGAAACAAAATTTTATGGGAACAAGAAGTCACATTTTATTCATGATAGGGGTGAATATAAAATTTTATTTTCGTAGGTTAGATGTTAGTCTGGGAAAGCTCAAAACTGGCTTAAGCAATTCGAAGAATTATATTTTTTTCACTTTAATCAATTAATAAAAATTTATTGCAAATATTCTGTAATAAAAACAAATAAAGAATCTATAGAAAATTCTCCAATATTGAAATGTTTCTAGAAACTAATAAGAATAAAAAACTTTCCACAAAAAAAAAAATTGATTGACAATTCTTAAAACTATCTAAACATAATTCTTCAAAAAATTTTTTAAAGAAAATTTGCTGAAACCAATGCTGATTGAAAGATTTTGCAAACCCTTTTTATACGATTTTGTCGTGTGAGTTTTTTTGCATTTATCATTCATAAACGAAAATGCGGTGTTATAAAAGAAGTAAATTATGTATTTGTTTAAAATATTGCATGTAGCAAATTTTACAAAAAGAGCCTAAATCACGACACAGTGAAAACAGCAGCAAAAAATAGCAGTAACAGCAAATTTGCGCCTTTTTCATTTGATTGTCGGAAAAATGCAACGCATTTTCAAGTGGTTAATATAACTTAGGTTTAGGGTTTTCTTCTCAAATTAGTTTGTTGCAATTTTCAAAGGAAATAAGTGACAATACGACAAACAGCAGCAGCCCAACTATACAAATGATGACGCAGATACTCAAGCTGGAGAAGAAAAAATTTACTAATGCCATAGTAAATATGTACATCTGTAAATGCAAACAACAACAAACTATTAAAACTTTTTTTATTTTTTGGTTTTTTATATAAAAATTTTGTTTTAT
>NDXZ01008987.1:0-14699 GCA_003055125.1 Paykullia maculata | reverse complement strand
CAGACAGACAGAGTTTCACTTTTATATATATAGATTAAAAAAAAAATCCAATTTAAACTACAGATATTTTTGTGTGGCCTAGTTTATCTCAAAGCTGAAAAACAATAATTTTTTTGTGTAAAAAAAGGCAGTCGCCACACGGACAGACGGACATGGCTAAATCGACTTCGTCGCAAAGGAATATTGTAGGAAGTACAAACGAAATGACAATTCTATATATCGTCAGGAGAAGCAAAAAACGAAATAAAATGGAAACTACTTAAGACATTTATAGTAGACATTTTTTGGTTATAACTTGGTTATTTTCGATAGCAGAAATTTAAAATTTTGTACACATATGTAATTTAATTTACTGAATCGTACTTAATAAAAAAATCAATTTTGGATTTTTTGATGATATTTTGCATTTTAGATGACGATATACTTTTGCCACATGTGTGAAGAGTTTAAAAATACATTAACGCGTGTTAAAAAAATATATGAACAACTTTAAATTTATCAAAGGTATATAAAACAAATTTTGTATAACAATTTTGTTAAATAAGCCTCCAATAAACTTAAAAATGTATTATGAATATTAGGAAAAGATTTTACAATATACTCAAACTTGTTTTTAATAAAAATTTTAGTGAAGACTGTGTTAAGTTATTAAAAAAATAATAATAGGAAAATGACTAATATAATCTTATAAAATTTATGCAATATTTAAAATCATGAGAAAGATTTGTTAGCATTTTTTTGGTTCCGACAGAAACTCAAATGATGCTTTGAACTCGTGTTTAGACCTTACGATTATATTATTTTTTTTATAAGTTTTGATGTGGTATTTTTCAACGTATTCAATTGTGTGATCATAGTGTGGTCTTAAGGTGGTTTCACGTAACATTGGCAAAAAATATTGCCAAATTTATGTGATTTTTATAAGTATAAGTTATAAAGATTTTCTGTAAAAATAAATAAATAAATTTAAATCACGGGTAATAGAGGTATAAATAAATTAAAATTTCAAGCGGACTGCATGCCGGCAAAAATGTGTAACCGGATAATGAAGGTCCAGATAATAGAGATTCAGCTATGTATGTATGTGTACCTATGTATATTAGGCTAACAAATTTGTCATCGTAGACTTGTTTTATTTTATTTTTTTTAATTGTCGGATTAAAATACTTATAGGTATGAAACAGTATTCACAACAGTAAGTGGAATTCTTAAGTCCTACATTCATATTTATGTATGTAGAACGTTTAAAATGTTTCTTTTATTTACCAAAATTTAATTTAATTAATAAATAAGTTTTTCGACTATAACTTTACGATAAAATCATTGGGGCATTACTTTGCTTATATTTTATTTAGATTGTTAAAAAATTATTTTTTTTTTTAAATTTTTTTTGTAATTTTAATCATCACAGGCAAAATTTTTCAAAATTAACTCTACAACTCTTTAATTGTGCTTCTCTTATTGTTGTTAACAATTTGTTTAGTTTCTGAAAACATTTTCATAAACTACTAAAACAGCAAAATGCACATTTTACAAAAGGAATATTATTAAATAGAGCAAAACAAAACTTTCACCTATATTTATACCTATTCAGTTTTAAAATTTATCAAAAGTTTATTAAACTTTCAAATCTCATTATTAAAAAACATGGTTCGGAGTAATTTGGCTTTAAGTTTATATGCATACATATAAAG
Source organism: Paykullia maculata (assembly GCA_003055125.1). Taxonomy (NCBI): domain Eukaryota; kingdom Metazoa; phylum Arthropoda; class Insecta; order Diptera; family Rhinophoridae; genus Paykullia; species Paykullia maculata. The sequence continues at coordinate 13,005 of NDXZ01008987.1, read as the reverse complement.
TATGTATATTCATATGTGCATATGTATGTATGTATGTACATATGTATGAAATTTCAAACGAAATGGTAAAATAATCCTTGTCACCCATGGTTAAAGTAACATACCTATAAAGTTATTTTTGTAAACGTTATATTCATTTTCAGTTATAACGATAAGTATCTTACTAAAAAATTAAACCTTATAAGTGATAAAAATATACTTACAAAATGTAAAACAACATTGTCAATAAACGTTGCTACACAACAAGTCAGTGAAGATAACATAATTAAATTACACACCCTATAGAGAGAACTCAACCAAATAAATTAAAAAAGCTTGGCACAATGTGTAATAAACTTTTTTTAACTTGTATTTTAAAATCAATTTATAGCTCTCACCTGTAATTCAGCACGGTCTACATCCCATTGAGAACGCTCCAGTTCAAAACGTGACCACTCATGTTGTATAAAATGTAAAATGCCAGGTATTGTGTATTGTGGTGCGGCCTGTTGGTTATTAGGAATCGATGTGCCACCGTTGCCGTCATCCGTATTTCCGGTTGAACCAACGCCTCCTAATCCTATAGTGTTGGAAACATTGTTACCACCAACTAAACCAAGGCCAGAATTATTGCCTAAACTGTTATTAGCTGCGTTACCAATGCCACCAGCACCGCCACCACTGCCAACGAGACCCACAGAACCACCCAGGCCAGTGCCAATGACACCGCCACCACCGGCACCTGTACCACCACCAACCGGTTTATTATTAATGCCAGTCGTGGCTCCTGAATTGGTACCCATTTGTGTTATTTATTAGTTTGCTGGTTCTTTCGTATTTTAATAATTCTTGTACTCTTTTTTTCCTACTTAAAATTGTTTAGTGTTTTTTTATTTTTGTAAATTCAGTAATAAATAAAAAATAATTTTACTTCACTCAAAATTATTTGTTTTTTATTAGCTATTTTGAATTGGTGTTGGTGTATATTTCTTTTTTATTTTTGTGTTTATTTTATTTATGCAATTATTGCTTTTTAGTTAAGTTGCTGAGATTTGTTTACTACTGTTGTCAAAGCTGTTTTATTTCGAATGACACTTGAAAAATATTTATTTAATTTTACTTATTATTGTTGCAATATCTGTTAAAAAAATAGATGATTAATATCTTTTCAATCCTGTTAAAAACTAAATATTAAACACGCACAACCACTTCTTTTTGCAAAAATTGTCAAGTTTTTTTTGCTAAAAATGCAAGTATCATTAAATTAATGTCACTGCTGGCAAGACGACAGATCTTACAATTTAAACTTGTCATATAAAACCTACACACATCCAAAACTTAAATACATACAAACACTCGCTCCCATTATCATCACTTTAAACACGCTCCTTTAACTAGTAAATAGATATAAATAATTTGTTTAGCTATTTGTAAAAGCTTTCACTAATTTTAAAACTGACGAAAACTGTTAATTATAACTAAACAAAGACTTTAATGAAAAGGCAAATACTTTTGTTTATTTTTATCTAATGATAACAGCCTCAAAAAAATATTTTCTTAAAAAAAACAAGAGAATTTTAAAAACACAAAAAGTTGTTTAACTTCTATAGGTAGTTTAAAAAAAAAATGTTTTTCTGTAAACTTTGTTATTCTATTTATATAAAATTAAAAAACTTAACAAAAATTTTGCTTAAATTAATTTTCTAGTACATATTACGTTTTTTTCCTTTGCTCTTGTAGCAAAATGGCAATGCTTTTTTTGTTTCTTTTGTCAATTAATATTTTTCTCAATGGCTGCACTTTAGTGTTGCCATAAAAAAAGGAAAAAAATCCCAGTAGCAAAATTTATGACACTTTAATATATTATAATAAAATAAGATTAGTAAATTAGCGCTATTTTTAAATTTTTTTTAACTATTTCTAATTTTTTTTATAGATATCACAATTTTAACGTTCCGTTCTCATCAATTTAATGTTTTCTTTTTCTGATTTTTGCTTGTTCTTTATTGTCTACGTCGTTGTACTTCTCTTTCTTTTTTCATTCTGCTGACACACACACTCACAAATAATTTTCTTTTATTGGGTTTTTTGTTGTAAAATGTTTTGAATTGTATACGAAATTCGAACACAATTTTCTAATATAATATTTTATTGCGGTGTTATTTTTAAGTTTATTTTATTTTTTTTTTCTTGAAATATTTTTGCTTTTTTTTACAATTTTAACAAAAACAAATTTTTCAAAAAATGTCTTTACCCGAGAGCAGAAAAATTTTCTTCATTTCACACACTCACGAAAAAATGAATGGGTTTGACAAACCATAGTTGTAAAATAAAGTATTAAAAGAACAATTATAAAACAAACATATAAAAATTCTAATCTTTTCGTAGTATGGCAACTTATTAAAAGCTTTTTACAATAAAGAATGAAAACAAAAGAAAATTTATCAGATACAAGTCGAATTTTAGCAGGCAACATTATCTACATATGGCTCATTTTCTAAAAGATCGCCAATAACTCAGTGGAAATATTAGTTTTTTTCTATCAAGAGGTGAGTTTACACGCCATTTGCATGAATTTTTTAAACAATGTAAAGCATGATATAGTAAACAATTCTGCATCATTAACTCCAATATTTAATTCTTTAAGTTACGACGTTCTTTTAGTAAATAAGCGATATGTATATAAAAAATTGAAAAAAATATTTTATGTATTGTTTATAACAGCACAGTCCATGGTGAATCGACGATTTTTATATATAAACGTATGCATTTTTCAACATTTTAAATGAGCAGCGTAAGACTGTATGCATGACAGGATCGTCTGATTTAGTAAGGTCACCAATGATAGATAAAAAACTTATTAACTATAACATCAAATTTATACCGGTCTTTTCATTTTCAAAAGTAGATTCTTCATATGTACCAGTTTTGCTTAAAATAAATTCAAATAAAAATATTATAGAAAATACTGACGTGATAAACATTGAACATATAGCAAACGCACGCGATCTATTAACCCAATGAAATGTATTGCGGTCCATATACCGCAACACATATATTATACGTGTAGCATTGCCATAAAACGCTTCTTCGACACTTCTAAGTTGACAACACGTACATACAACTTGAAAGAAAGTACTCTGTTATAATAAAAACGAACAATAGTGCAATTTTATTTAATTTAAAACATGACATAAGGTACATATAAAAACTTAGTTTGTGTTAATCGCAATAGACAATTTAAGATTTTTGATTAAAAGTTAAAATTATTTACAAAAATTCTTCACACCAATCATTAAGACAGCTGTAGCAGTCGGAAGCTTGTTTAGAACTAGCGTTGCAGGTATCTTTCATCCATTCTTTAAACAGTTCCTCGTCTTTTTTTAGGACTAAATATTGGCCCAGTACTGTATAAGCCTGTGAGAAATAACATAGAACACGGTTAGAATTCAAATTATTTACAGTTTGAGAGTCATAGTTAAACATTTTATTAGAACACATACTTTACGCTCTCAATTTCGCATATACGAACATTGCTGTTATTTTTTTTTTTGTTAGATTAAAGATTATGTTAATTAATTTTTCGACAATCAACTTACTTTATCGAATCCAGCTTCTATTAAACGCCCTCCCAACGTCTCACCAATGCCAGCAAGATCTGTGACAGGTTTATCACTCATTGGTTCGGCAACGAAATTTCTATACTTTTGTGACGTACCCGACATGTTTAGTTCAAGAAATACAAATATACACAAGTTTTTGTATTGATTCCGTGCGGATGCTTTGTATTATTCTATATATCTAGTAATAATTATTTCACGAATTTCGCGAGTGACGCACTACTTGCACAAATCTTTGCTTGTTTATGAATAGATGCCTAAAATGGATTAAAAATGCTTATATTGATTATCAGAGTTGCTTATAAAAGTATGTGTCGCAGTGATGCTAACGCGGTGCTTTTCAACTTTTTACGATTTTACAATTGTTGAATTGTTTATCTCAAAGCTGCAAAAGAATAATTTTTTTGTGTAAAAAAACTGTCCTCTTTTTTTGCTTATATCTCAGCTTGTTATTGATGGATATTGCCTGTTTTCAATACCGATTTTCTCGAAAGTATTTCCAAAAGTTTGATACTCTACACACGTCTGGGTGGCCTTGGGAGCTACGAAAACTTGATTTCAGCCAACACACGGACAGACGGACATGGCTAAATCAACTTCCCTATCTATAAGGATCCAGAATATATATACTTTATAGGGTCGCAAATTAATATTGAAGAAATTACAAACGGAATGATAAACCTATATATACCCTTACCACATGTGTAAAGGGTATAAAAACACGACAAAGAATGTTTACACAAAGTTTTCTTAAATAATAAACGCTACAAAATTTTGATTTGGTCATGGATTTTGAAAAAACTATAAATTTGTATACCTCTTTATACAATTAATCAAAATGATACTCACGTACACGTATATTGAATTGTTTTATCAATTTCTGGTTTCTTCTTTTCAGCTACTTTTAAAAATTGATTTCAATTAAACCTTACATACACATTGAGTTTTTCTAATACATAATACAATTATGTAGTCAGAAAAGTGAGCAGTGCCACGCTTAAACAAGGTTAATATATTTTTTTCACTCGTACTTCTACTTAACCGACATAAGCACCACATGCCGCCAACAAACATTTACCCGCTCCTACTGAAAAACCTTTTAATGTTGATTTTGTGCTATTTTTATGTTTATTGTGAATTACAACCGTTAAAAACTCACACAGAAGCTAAAAGAAATTTGCTAAAAATCAAATTAAAAATATTTTTTTATTATATGTAAGAAGTTTAATAACATATTTTTAAAATCTGGTAAGGGTTTTACATTGATTTAAATTTTAAAATGGACAATAATGCTTGATTTACAAAAAACCAAAAAAAGCAAGAATTTACCAACCTTAAGGTTTTTGTTGATAAAAAATAAAATTTAAATATAAAAGAAATTAAATTTTGTTAACCTAGAAACAAAAAATATATGTATAAAAAACTATGTATGTTGATATCTACTATATATACATACATACGTATGCTTACTACGCCCCTAATCTTTAAAAGTACAATTTTCTTATGCCATTTCGTATTTTGTATAATTTAAAGTATTCTAGGCACCCTACTATGAGTATTGTAATTAATGATACAAATTCAATGATAAGTAAATGTGTTTGCATGTACATATGTACATACATATATATGTATACAAATTATTTGTTGTTGTTTAAAAATCAATAAAAAGTGTAAATACCAAAGGATTTATTTATTTAAATATAAGTTAGTGTTTGACAATAAAAAGCGGAGACCGTTAATAAATAAAATATAACTTTATAAAATTAATAAACAAAAAACAAGTTTTATAGAAATATTTTTGTGTAAAATGTTTTTATCAATTACTAAACTATTAGTGCTGGAAATAATTTTTATTGGTAAGTTTATTTTATTCCTTTTTTTAACTTTTTTTTAAATCCCGGAAAAAAACTTTTTAAACATAGATTTAGTTTTATTATCTGTTTTGTAAAATATTTTTTATTTTTGTAACTTATTTTTTATTAATACGGTTTCTGTACTTTTTTTCTTATAATTCTTATTAAATTTGTTTATTTACAATACTGACCTAATTAAATTTATATATTTATGTGTGTACATAACATTAAGTTTGAAATCTTTTTTATTTTTATTCATTTTTTATGTAGCTGTCAATTAAATTTAAATCGAATCATTTATCACAATACTAATTAAAAAGTTAATCATCATCATCATATAAAAAAAAGTTATAATGCAATTATAAAGTGAAATAACGCGAATTATCATAAAAAGGGATTTCTACCAAATTTTTAGCTCTTACAAAACATTATTTTAGTGATCTTTAATAAGAAAAGAATTGTTTTAAAAAAAAGTTATATACACCTTATTTATTTTTTTTATATTAAATTTTTTTTAAACTGTTTTAAGGACAAAAAAATAATTTAATTTTTGAAATATTGTGTCAAATTTGTTTTAATTTTAAGTGCCAGTTTTTGAGCTGTTAGAAAAGATTTTGCTTTAGCAGAATTTCAGTGAAATAAAAAAAAATTATTATGTGTGTAAAGTGAAAAAGAAAAATTTTATATAAAAAAAATCATAAATATTTTTAATTTGTTTTGTGTAAAAAAAAAACCTAATCTTTTATAAGCACGTTTAAACTTATCTCAAATTTTAAACAAACTTGTTTATTTTTTAGCCTAAAAAATGGTTTTTTAACATTAAGCTTAAATTTTTGATTTAAAAACAAGGGAATTGCAAGCAACAGTTCTCAAATTCTATGAAAATTATCTCACAATTTTGTTCAGATAAAATTTTCTATAATGGCTCTAGTTTTATTGAAAACAAAATTAGTTTTTGGGCAAGAAAATTTCAGTTTTAAGATATTTCATTAAATTAAGTTAATTAAAATAAACAAAAATTAAAACAAAACTAGTTTTAAAACTTAAGCTACATCCTAAAAACTAGCGGAATTACAAAAAATATAAACAAAATCTAGACAAGTTTAAAATTGTATTAATACTTTAAATATTTACGACTAATTAAAAAAAATGGCAACCATTTCGTCAGCCCACTGTTTATGCAATATATTTAGTCCCTGTCGTAATGAGTTGTCTTCGACCTTCGTTTTAATACAATGGATAATTGGAGGCCTTTCATCATTACTAAAATTTATGAGACCAATGATGCAGTTGTGTAATAAAAAATCTTAAAAGTTTAAATTTTCACTCTTAATTTAAATTCCAAATTATATTTTTCTTGTTATTAGTGGGTATACGAGCTGAAGTTGAATTAAATGAAGAGGATTATAATGATACCTGGATTTATATGCCCGATGGAGATGGTAATCCTCAAGTGGCTTATTTAGTTGAACCACCAACGGAAGATAATCGCAATGAAGTGCCGAAATTAATACAATTTGAATATTATGGAAGGTAAGGAATAAAAAAAATTGTATCTAAGTTTTTATTAAATTTTTTGGCCCTCATAAATTTAAGTTCAAACCCTGAATCACCTCTGATAAATCCGGTACCAATGGATGATGAAGAAGGGGTTTTTCATTTACGAACAAAACGCGATACTTGGGAAGAAATGGCGGAAAAATTTAATCCAAATTTGGATACAAAAATCTTAGTTCACGGTTGGAAATCTAGTACTCAAAGTAATTCTATACAATCCATAAGAGGTGCTTATATGAAAAAAGGTCATATGAATGTTTTTGGTATGTTTAGTGTTTCTTCTTTTAAATATTGTTTAATATTTAAATATTATTAATATACATACATACATTAGCTATTAATTGGAGAGATCAAGCTGACAATATTTATTATTTGAGACCGGCCCGTTATACTGTACAAGTTGGGCGGGCAGTAGCTAAACTTATTGATTTACTGGTAGAGGAAAAGGGTGCCGATCCAATGCGTATACATCTAATTGGGCATAGTTTGGGCTCACATATAATGGGTTATGCGGGTTCATATACCAAATATCGTGTAAGCAGAATTACTGGTAATACGTAGACCATTTTTCAGTTTTATATAAATTTTAGCAAGTTTTTTTTTTATTCTGTTTAGGTTTGGATCCTGCCCGACCTGCATTTGAAGATTGTATTGGACCTGAAAATCATTTAGATCGTACTGATGCCGAATTCGTGGATATTATACATAGCTGTGCTGGTTTTTTGGGCTTTAAAAATCCTATTGGTCATGCTGACTTTTATCCTAACGGTGGCCGTCCACCACAGCCCGGCTGCACAGAAATAAGCCAAATTTTTAGTAAATTAATAATTTAATAATTTTTTTTATTATAACTGAAATTTAATCAATAAAAAAATTTAGCTGGATGTAGCCATGGAAGATCATATGAATATTATGCCGAGTCCATTAATAGTGATAAAGGTTTTTATGCTACACCCTGCTCTTCACTATATGATGTTAAAGGCGAAAATTGTACCGGTCCGAAAATACTAATGGGAGATCCGGTACCTAAAACGGCAGAAGGAATTTATTATTTAAAAACTTCCAATAAGCCAGCGTTTGCCCTGGGAATGGATTAATTTTAAGGCATTGCAAAACCGTGTTCTAATATTAGATTACTTTAAGACTTTTCTTAATGTCTGGTTATCTTTTATCGTAACGATAAAAAAAAAATTTAAACCGACAGTATAACGTAACCTTAAACGCTTACCAGGGATTAAGATTATAGATGGAAAGATTATTTCAATTTACTTTCAATAAAAATAAATGTTCTTTTGTGGGTAGAAAGAAATAAAAAATTTAACTACAAATACTTTAAAAACAGGCGATTGGGGATTTTAAATAAAATAAAATATAAATAATAAATGATTTCTGTCAAAAATTATATAAAAAACTGAAGTTTTTATTTAAGGTATAACATCGGTCCTTCTTCGTATAATATTATTACTAGGTCGTCTATAATTACTATTTATTACATCTTCTGGTTTAGGTTTTATTTCGTAATACATAAAACCATCAACATCATCCAATTCTTTTGATGAAAATTTCGCCAGTAAAGTACCACGACCGGCGTAGGGCGGCACATATTTGAATGTAGAGGCAGCAGTACCACCAATTGGTATTTCGGCAATCTGTTGAAAAATTAACTTTTTATTAAAAATCTTGATATTGTTCAATATTTATTAAATAAAAATTTGCCTTAAATCTTAGAGGTTTTTCTATACCAGGACCTTCTATATAGAATATTCCCTTCTTGACGGGTATAGGTAATGGATTAGTTAAACGAACTATAACATCAACAGGCTGTTGCGAAACTAGATCACCTTGGAAAGTGAATTTAATATCTGGTTTACGTACTCGGAAATCATCTTGGGCATAGTATTCGTACTCGGTGTTTTTCACTACAGAAGAACAGGAAATATTGAAAGATGCCTAAAAATAAAAACAAAAAACAATTGTTTTTTTTTAATTTTAAATAAATTTTTAATTTATTTTGTATTGTTTTTAATTTTAAGCATTTTTTATTAACAAAAAGTTTTAACAAAATATCGATTCGTACGAAAAAAAATATTACCAAGAACCGATTTGTTTTAACATTGAATCTTCATCAATTTAACCAAAAAAAATTTTTCACAATAAGCTTAAAAAAAACTTGGTTTCACTTAAAAAAACCGAGTATTTTACAATACAAAAAAAGGAGTTTTTTTTATCTGAACGACTAAAAAAAATTTAAGTGTCAATAAAAACTAATATATTTGGTTAAAAGCGCGTTTTTTTAATGAAACCGATGTGAAGAATATTTTTTGTTTTAACTGAATAAAAAGTAAAAATAAAAGTTTTTTTTTACGAAAAATGTCCTAAAACTCTTATTACCTGTGTTTTTAACTTTTTAAAATACTCCTCAAATACAACTTCCATGCGCACATATTCGGTATCTCCTGGTTTTATTTCCACCTCAAAACCCACTGATTTGACTTCTTCATTATTAATACCCGTATACAAGACTGTATCACAATTCAATTGACCCGAGGCAGTGTGGGTTTTTTCTTTTGACTTATTGGTAATAGTAACAACGATTGTGAAACTTTCTCCTATTTTTATGTCATCTTTCAATTGCATATCGAATTCCACATCATTGAAATTGTCATTCAAATAATAACGGCTAAAGGCGTGACGCGATTGTTTTAAAGCCTTTAACATAGTGTTGCGTTCGTCGTCAGTTTTCTCTTCAAACTTGTAGGAACTAGTGATGTCTTCACGTTCCCATTTTAAAACAGCTTTGGTGCTCATTAAGTGCCCTATGGCCAAGGCATCTTTGCGCAACAATTTAAGTGGTTGAAAGGAGCCGTTGTAGCGCCAATAAACTTTATCCGCATTGACTTCAGAAAAAACGAAACCACAATCAAATGGTCGCAATATTTCTCCATTTTTCACTGCTGCGACAGAGGCCGGACCTACTCTGTACATATTATCTGAAGCTTCCTGAGGTGTGGCATCGATAACCTGCCAGCCATCATAGCTAAGGCCCTTTGGTCCCACTCCCAAATCGGGTCGCGTCATCCATACTTCATTCCAAACATGATAGTTCCAAATTGAGTCTGTTGTTTCAGCATCCATTTTCTTGTTATTGTAGTCGATAAATATGTCAACTGTAAGTGAAGCTTGGGTGTCATGAGCAGATGAATAACATGTAACAATACGCGAAGGTATACCAAGAGCTCGAGCTACGGTTGTTAAAACCCCGGAGAAATTCCAACATTGGCCATATTTTACAGGTTTTTGAGTTTTATAGAATTGTTGCAAAATCTCCGTAGAACCCATCCATTTGGTTGGGGCGATGCCACCGGAGAAGTCTTCTGTCCAATTGCCTAAAATAACACCACCATCATCTACGGAGTTGATAGCTGCCGATAAAGCTCTGGCTATACGCACAGGATCCCCTCTATAAGCGGCTGGTACACGTCCAACAGTACCCAATAATTTTAAAGAGCACTCCAAAACATGGCGTTCAAATTGTCCAATTTTCCACACAGACGGTCTTAGACGATTATAAGAACCCCGCCATATTAAAGTGGTATCATGCATAACATATTCCTTACGTTCGTTTCGATTGGCCAGATAGACTTGATCATCAGGACACCAAGGATTAAAAAGTATATAAATTGGCACTGGCATGGTAAAGGATTTTGAACCATTCCCTAACAATTTGGTGTCAATATCTAGTTTCCATTCTGTTACCGGACATGTAACAGTAGATTTGATTAAAACCGTCAAGGAGCTTTTTTCATGCTCCTCTATGCCGGCTCCCCATTCTAAGGGATCACCTAAAAAATCGATGCCATCTCTAGGTACAACACCAATTAGAGTACCATGACCAGGACTAGGCTTTTTTTCATCAGCTACTGTAAAAATAAAACTTATGGCATCACGACTAGGGCTAAAGGGACGATCGAAATTCAGTGTGAGGCGAAAAGGTTCACCGCGCCGCACAATTAAAGCATCTTTGGCCGCATAGAAATGGTCTGTATGATGTTCATCATGATTGTCCTCACGATGTATATCCACGGAGAGCACTTTTAAAATTGCATCACTTGTTGCATCTGAAATTGAAAAGAATATTTTGTTAAAGTCACCTGTATGGGTAGCTCATCAAGAGCAGGATGTCAGGATGAAATAAACTTTTCAAATTTAAAATTATATGCATACATGTGTTAACATATATGTACATACATACATACATATGTTGTTTCAAATAAAACATACATTCTCATATTCTTTAACTAAAACGGGCTGTAACAAAACACCTTTATTAATCTACATATGATTTTATTTATATCTTTAATTTTGTACTAAAAGCAATAAAAAAAAGCAAAGTTTGTTTGTTTGCTTGTTTGTTAAAATTGATCCTCCATTTTAGAAATTTGTACATTTTTATTTAAATTTTATGTCAACGTGACACCTTCAAGTCAAAGTGGTTACATTTTTTTATTTTTTCTTAGTACTTTAACTATTATATGTATAGTGTGTCCCTTTGCGTTTGAAAAAATTAATTTAAAAGATTTTCTTTATTGGACCTAAAACAAATAGGATTTAAGCAGGGATCCCACTTTAAACTTTGTCTAAGTTACTTTGATAATAATTCCTTAATTTCATTGAAATGGATAGGATTGGAGCTGGAAGTGTATCATATGAGACATTTGTGTATCCATAAACGTATACACATTAAACTTTGCATTAGTTACTTTGATGAAAACTGCTAATAACAATGAAAATATATCAGGATCGCAAGGTCGAGAACAGAAAACGGAATCATTTAATTGGTATTTAAATATAAAGAATAAATGTACTTGTATGTGTTTTTATTGCTATTTTTTGTGATTTTTTATTAACTTTTTACAATTTAAGGTTTACTTTTATTAGGGAGCTAAATTGAGCTGATGAAGTTAGTATGATATGTTAGTTTATTGTCAGTAAAAAAAAGAAACAAAAAAAGTCAAACATGCTGTAACAAACGAAAGACACGTACATATTAAAATCTCACATCTAATTGTTTTAAGTTTAAGTTTAACAGATATGGAATGAATATTTAGAGTTATTTGTGCGTTTGGCAAATCTATGCAAACATTTTGTTTTTTAAACCCCTTAATAAATTTAAAATATATTTATCAATTTAAAACAATATGCATGCATAAAAATATTTTGTATTACTTAAATGTTTTTATTCTTATTATGATTTAATTAGCGCAAAAGCAGTCACTACTTTAATTTAAAAATACATACATAAATAATTAAATAGAATTCCACAAAAAAACTAAATCTACATTCATATGTTTATATTGATATATTGTTTAAAGATGACCTCATACATTACGGATGCAAATATTATTTTTGAATATTAATTGCCAAGTATTCAAAACAATTAAGTGCTACACATTTTTAAATCAAATTACAGATTCAATGCTTTTTTTTTAATAACGGCCAGATGAAATAAAACATAAAAATTAATTACATATGTATTGCGGTTCAACTAGAACAAATTAGCAAATATCTATAAATATAAAAGATATAATAAATTTGTATATATGTATGTACAAAGTATGAATGTCAAGTATGTAGTTTGATTTTCCAACATCAAACAGTTTATCCAAGTACCTATGTATAAATATTCATCTATGTATGTATGTATGTATGTAATGTAATGTATGTAAATTTGTTTATATCTTTCTACTTATACAATTTTAAATATCTGACCTTCAATAATAAAATGTGTTTCAACTTTAGAACAAAATTTTTGCTGAGAAGTTAAAATTCTATACATAATCTTAAATACCCTCACTGTATTTGAAAAAAACGTACACACATTTGTACATAAACTTATTGTTGTAATGTATTTCCCTGAAATGACCCACAAACGTCTTGTATCAAAAGCAAAATTCTCTAAACTCTGACTTACAAAGGATATATATATATATATATAT
>NDXZ01008985.1:0-14123 GCA_003055125.1 Paykullia maculata | reverse complement strand
AATTTACTAATATACACACATAAAGAACGTAGTAAAGGGTAAATAAGATTCGGTATAGCCGAATATAGCGCTCTTACTAGTTTTTGTTTATTATTGTTTGGCATTTCATAATGGAAAGACTTACATCTGAACAACGTTTACAAATCGTTCAACTTTATTACGAAAATTCACGTTCTGTTAGGAATGTGTTTCGTGCACTTCGCCCAACAAATTTTGTTCAGCGATGAGGCCCATTTCTGGCTCAATGGGTATGTAAGCAAACAAAATTGCCACATTTGGGACGAAGAGCAACCTATAGAGATTCAAGAACTGCCACTTTATTCAGAAAAAACAACGGTTTGGTGTTGCTTGTGGGCCGGTGAAATCATCGGTCCATATTTCTTTAAAAATGTGTTGGAATGCCCATACAACTAAAACATATTATACGCCATATTTAGGAAACCATTATATCTATGGTTTCAAGTTTTTGCATGATTTACTCTTATACCACTTTACTTTTTCGTGCCAAAAATTATAAGGATCGGAGGTGCGGGGGCGTGACACCTTCAATACATTTTATTGCATATGTTAAAAACTGTTATGTGAATGGTCTTAAAATGTTGTAGGATTAACTTATACCATTTCTCATATTCGGCGTGGCACTGCCAAAAGAGCTCAAATACATTATATGACAAATGTTATATCAACGATCTTTAAATTTTGTACGATTAACTATAATATAATTTTTTTTTATTCGCAGCGATTATTTCTAATATCGGTTTCCATATTCAGCCCAAAAATTAGCAAAATCGGAGCAGGGGGCAATATCCATGCAAAGAAATATAATATTTACGATATTTGAGAAACTATAATAACTCTTATCTTAAACTTAGCGTAACTCTCTTTGATATCTGTAGGCTTATTTAAGCAAAAACCGACAAAATCATATAAGGGGGTGTGGCACCTACACCACAGTTCAAATAAATTACTTTCAAAATATTCAGATCTGCTATATCTTTTGTATCAAACCTTTAACCATTAACTATAATATAACTTTTCTTATAGTGGCACCGCCCATGAAAAGAAAATACATAAATAGAGATATGTGAAAGTCGGATAACTTGGAATTTATGAACGAAATCACTAAAAAGATTACTTTATTTAAGAAATTATATAAGATTTGCCTTCTATTGGTTCTCATTTTTTCTATGTTACCTTGGCTACTAACTATCAAAAGCTTTTCTTCTGGGTGAAAGTATTGTTGTATAAAGAAAACAGCAATTCTTTCCAAAAAATAAATTCCTATATAGCGCGTGTCAGATGAATATATAATGCGCAGTATGACAAAAAAAATATAATCATATATGTATCATATCGCTCTATTTAAATAGGATTATGTCCCATCGGTAGTTTAGGGTTTTTTCTGCGTATAATCAGCTGTTTTGGGTGTGTTTAGTGAGTACAATGTTTTTTATAAAAATTTTTTTGCAATATCCTCTGTTAGACGCGAACGTGTTTTGTGAATTTTTTTGAGTGCATAAGTGTTTTTATTTTCTTCTTACGATATTTTGTGCAAATCATATCAGCGTTTTATATTGTAATCAAGTGAGTAAGAAACAATATTTTGTAAATATTTTTTTTATGTGGATTTTTATCCATTTGGGATAAAAGATCCCATTGGGTTGGTTTGACCCACATAAATGGGATATATTATCCCATTGGTATGCAAAGTAACACAATTTGTTTGTTTGCAGAATGAATAAAAACAAATCTGATTGACTGAAGGAAGACGAAATCTATGCGACAAACAAAAGGTCCTAGGTCAGAAAGGTCTAAAAGAATGTTAAATATGGAAGATCATATGACAGTAAATACAGATCACCGTAGACGCTGTGTTTTATGCAGCTCAATGAAAAACGTTCATATTATATACGTTCAATGTAGAAAGAGCCCCTTTGTTTTGAATGTTCTGGCAAATTCCATAAATTAAATAACCGAATATTAAATAAAAATTGAATTTTATTAAAAATTAATAAAAGCTTTCTCACTTTATTTATATGCATACACTACCAATGGGATATTTAGTCCCAATTTACGCGGCCTAAAAAACCCAATGGGACATAAAATCCCAGGACAAATCTTTGTCCTGAAGGACACTAGATTTTTTTGCTCTCTTAAGCATCAAATCTATACGAAGAACTTATTTGAATTTGTTAAAAATCACTTCTTATAGTACGGTAGTAAAAGGGTTAAAGTTTAAAATCTCGAAAATCTGATGTGTTGTAGCAATTTGGTGAAGCACTTATACTTTTTTAATCCTTTTAGGTTCTGTGTATTAGAAAAGTAGTATCAAAACCGACTTTTAAACCTAAAAATCTAATTTTTAAAATCTGAGTATGGTAAAGCAAGTTACCCAGCAGATAAAAAATTTTATAGTAAATATCTATAATTGTTTCAAAGAAATAGTGCCTTTTATGTCTGTTTTTTATTATTTTATGTATAACCGATTTTTGATTTTTACAAAAGATTTGTTTCTCATACTTTTCACTCAATTCATAGCATTTAATGGATTTATACGTTACCTTTTATGCGTGTAAGAAATATATTTCTATCAACAAGTTTCATATTATAAAGAATTAATTGTTTTCGGGTATGAACTGCAATGTTTTCCTTAAGTTTTTGGAGGAAGACCCTCGGGTGTTTTATTGAAAAATATATAAGGACATATATAACACTTATTATATGGAAATTAAAAATACTAATCAAAATTCGACTTTTGGAGCAAATAATATATTTGCAAAGTTTAATTTTGTGTATTCATAATTTAAATTGTTTACTTTTCCATAATAACAAAAGCCATATTCAATCGGTTTTAGTTATATCATAACAAAAATGCCACCATCGAAGGTCACAGTCAAGTTCGACTCGCACAATCGAAGTTAGCGTGCGACATAACTTACAGCATCGAACAAACAGACAGTCCATTAAAACATTAATATAAAATACTTAAATAAAGATATGCAATTTTTTTTCGCAAAACGCATTGCTAATTTTTTCATTAGTAAAAAGCTAGTATATTATAAAAATGATTGGATTGACCAGGCTATATATATTTTTTTAAATTTTGGGTGGGGGTAGCACCTCCCATACAAACTTAATGGTTTTTATCGTATAACTTGAAAACTGGTACACTTAACGTCTCCAAACATTGTGTGGGTTATTTCATTATCAATCAATATGTTTAGACTTAAAATGCCATTTTTCTTATTCAAGCCAAAACTTTTAAGGATCGGGATAAGGGGCGTGGTACATTTCATACAACTTAATTACATTTTGTGGCATATCTTGGGAACTGTTATAGCTATGGTTTTAAAAGTTTGTACGATTAACTTCTATACCATTTTTTTTATTCAAGCCAAAAATTGTAAGGATCAGGCTAAGGGGTGTGGCACCGCCCATACAACTCAAATATATTTGTGGCATATATTGAGAGCTATGGTTTTAAAGTTTTGTACGATTAACTTCCATACCATTTTCCTTATATAAGCCAAAAATTGTTAGGATCGGGTAACGAGGTGTGGCACCGCCCATACAATTGAAATACATTTGGTGGCATAACTTGAAAACTGTTATAGCTATGGTTTTAAAATGTTGTACGATTACCTTCTATATCATTTTACTTATTCAAGTCAAAAACTGTAAGTATCGGGCTAAGAGCGTAGTGCCGCCCATACAACTCAGATAATATTTTGTGGCATATCTTGAGAACTGTTATAGCTATGGTTTTTAAGTATTGTACGATTAACTTCCATACCATTTTCCTTATTCAAGCCAAAAATTGTATAGATCGGGTAACGGGTTTTGGCACCACTAATACAACTCAAATATATTTTATGGCATATCTTGCAATTTCTTATAGCTATGGTCTAAGGGGCGTGGAACCTTCCATACAACTCAATTAAATTTTGTGGCATATATTGGGAACTGTTATAGCAATGGTTTTAAATATTTGTACGATTAACTTTTGTACCTTTTGATTTATTCAAGCAAAAAATTGTAAGGATCGGGCCAAGCGGCGTGGCACCCCCCATACAACTGAAATACATTTTGTGGCATATCTTGGGAACTGTTGTATCAACGGTTTTAAAAGTTTGTACGATTAACTTCCATACCATTTTATATATCCAAGCCGAAAATTGTTAGGATTGGGTAACGGTGTGTGCCACCGCTTATACAACTGAAGTACATTTTATGGCATATCTTACCATTATTTTATTTCTGTTTATTTATTTTGCCTATGAAAAATACTCCGCACAGACCTTTTAAATTACAATAAACATACAGTTTAACATACAATGAAAGTTAAGAGACAGTTATTACTGTTTAAAATATTTTGTTTATAAAAAAATATTTGTTCAAAAAAATGATTGTAGCAATATTAATAGATGGTATAGATACTGTTTGGTTTGCAGTTATTTTGAACGGATAAATTTCTGACTCATAAGATAAATTCGAATAATAAAAATCAGCAAATACATTGGTTATAATTATATCGTCACTGGACTCAGTTTGTTTAAACTTCATAGAAGACGGAAAGCCTGTTGTTTTTTTTGGAATTAACAAATTTGTAAAACGATTTTGGATCATGATTAAACTTATTTCTCATAGTATTTATATAACTAACGTAATATAATTTATTAAGTGACATTCAACACGGCTAACAGTGTTCCTCAGATAGTCAACACAAGAGCCGGACTGCTTAAATTTTTTGTAGCATTAATTTTTCCTATTTTAAGCATGTGCTAATTGTTTGCTATTCCACGGTGGACCAGAGAAAGGCTTAGATTTTTTCTTTGGAATACTCAACTTCATAAAAAAATACACCTTGTCGTAAAATACTTTACACATTTGGTCAAGATCAGCATAGTTCATTAATATTTCGTTCCAATTTATATCCATTAAAATTTTATTTAACATACTATAGTAAGCATGTTTAAAAAAAAATGTTCATGTTATTACTCGATGAATTATTAGCAGCTTTAGGTGGAATTGCAGATATTAATTCGATTGTAGGATTGTAGCAATCTTCTGGCATAGTAATAGAGGAAGAGCGCTTAATAAAACTGTCGGCCACATCACTGACGAATATTAAATCTAATATTTTAGCAAACTCATTAGGAATGCCATTATATTGAAATAGGCTCAAATCATACAACATATTAAACAATTCGTTATTCGTTCGTTTGAATGAAATACTTAGCATCAGGTAAATATTTCCATGATATTGATGGTAGGTTGATATCTCCAAAGACGAAAACAGAGTTGTCACTGGATGCAGAACGAGCAATTAATGTAATAGCTTCAGCATGTTAAATGTAAGTAATTTGCGGAGAAGAAGGCGGAATATACGAACACATACGTAACAAAAATTCGTTTACCATTAAATTTAATTAAAATAGCTATATATTCAATATCATTTGAGGTGTCAATTTCAACACGTTCAGATGCCAGTTTGCATGAAACCGAAATATGAACTCTACCACCAGTAGTTCTACAACCACGATCAGGGCGATAAATATTGAACTTGTTTCAAAGAATTTCGGTATTTAAGCAACTCTCGTTCAATCATGTTTCTATAAACACTAAGACATGACAATCAATGCTGAAGCTTTCTATATGTAAAGTCAAAAGTTTAGTTCTTAAGCCACGAACATTTTGGTAAACGATTGAAATATAATCATCAGAAGACTTTAGTTTTTTGAAGCAGTCGATTAGTATTGAGGAAAAACACCAATATTTTGAGACCTAGGTCTATATGTATGTATATTCACGGACTAAAGTATTCATTGGCCAGAAGTTATAATCGACTAAAGTTGCAAAAACATCAGTGGGGATTGTTATTTTTAAAGATGATAAAAGATCTTATAGCTATGGTTTGAAAAGTTTGTACGACTAAACTTATTACCATTTTATTATTTCAAGCCAAAAATTTTTAAGATTGGGCTATGGGATGTGCTGACAACTGAAATACATTTTGTGGCATATCTTGGGAACTGTTGCAGTTATGGTTTTAAAAATTTGTACAATTAACTTCGGACTTATTTAAATTAAAGTCATTAAACTGTATATGAGTCACATAAGACAAATAAGGATAAGATCGAATAATATTAAATAAACTCATTTATAGCAATATCTGTAGCAGCATTATTCTTAAGACTTCCTCTTGTTATCATATACCAGTTAGGGATTAAAAAATTTAATTTTATAAGTATTTGAACCCCTTAATTGTCTGTTATCCCGGGCTACACCGGTTACGAACAGCTAGTATATATATATTAAAGAGAAACGCTACTGACTGACTGATTTATTATCGTCCAGCCCAAACGGATAGAGCTAGAGACGTGAAATTTGGAAAGAAGGGATTTAAGGAAACTCAAATATTTAGGGGTAAAAAAGGAAGAAATCGGTAACCCTCCATTTTCTCAATCAAACAATATACAAACAAAATTTAAAAAGCATTGTATTCTACTTAAAAAAATAAGCACCAAGGTGTTTGGTACTTTTTAAAATTTGGTGGCCTAGGTGGCAAAAACGGGTAAAAATTATATTTTGGTCCTTTTTAGGGCTCCTTGTAACTACTAAACCAATAAACATAGTTACATCTCCAAAAATCATGAATAAGTTGTTGGTACTTTTGGAAATTCGAACTTATAGAAAAAAAATTTTACTTAGTTTTGGTATTTTTTTAAAAAAATATTTTGTTGAATTTTGATAGAATTCTTGAAAAGGTTCACTTAAGCTTCTACTAATATTTAGACAACTATTTGAGAAAAAAAACTTTTGACACTAGAAAAGGGACTAAAAAGTACCAAAAAGGGGGAAAAAGGGAAATTGCGTTAAATAGTAAATTACTTGGCCAATTTAGATAAAATTTGAAAAACGGATTCCTTTAGACATAAAAAATAGTATGACATAATAAAACTTGAACAAGAATATTAATGTGTAAGGAAAAGGGGAAAAAGGGGGAAAAGGTGCGAAAAAACCGTTTTTCAACTTTTAGGGTACTTTTTACGTTTTTTAAGCTTATGAGCCTAAAAACGCATGTTTTTACAATTTCTGAGTTTCTGACTAGAAAGGAAAAATTAGGGCTTATCGCTTCTAATAATGGTAAAAAAAAGTCATATAGCAGCGAAAAAGTCCTTTTTTAACTTCTTTACTTTTTACATATTTTGAGTTTATGAGTCTTGAAACACAAATTTATAGCGTTGACAGACGACAGCGGTAATTTGCATTAGTAGTCTTAATTCGAATTAACTTGTAAATTACCCCCAACCCAATGTGTATTAGATTTGCACGCAATCACAGTGAATTAAAACTGAATTTAGCTATTTCAATATGGCAACATCGTCAAATTGTTTACAATTTTAAGATAAAAATGGATTCAAAATTAATTGTTTTAGCAAACAAAAAAAAGAAATATTAAAATATAAACACATTATTTCCATTTTAAATTTTTTTAGGGAAAAAAGCGAAGTGTGTGGTGCGATAGCGATGCACAGGCTCTGTAAAAGCTCTAAATGGAAAGTGCCACCGATTTGCGACGTAAAAAATAATTGGGCACATTTACAAAGTTAATATCAAACCTACAACTTTCCAATTTCCTGTCTCTTATTTCAGAGTGTCCTACTGCCATACCAACTTGTAGCAACGTGTTCAAAATAATGGTTGCTAGTGCATGTACAACTTTTACATTATGAAGCAGTTTAAGCAAAATTAATTTCAGCTCTTTTTACCAACAGCGTAGCTGCTAATCGTATTTTCTGCCTTCTATCCACTTGATCTCGAAGTAAATGATAAAAAAATTGGTTGAAAAACAAACAGCTATTTACTAAATGCAAAAACTGTCGTCTCTCAGAGTAAAATTTTAATTCACATTAGTGAACTTTAAATGCAAATTAATGTTGTCGTCTGTCTATTGGTAATCGTACAAAGTTTTAAAGCCATAGTTATAAAAGTTCTCAAGATATAAGATAAGATATATTTGAGTTGTGTGGGTGCTACCACACCCTCTGATCCGATCCTGACAATTTTTTGGCTCAAATAAGATAAGTGGTATAAAAATTAATCGTACAAAGTTTTAAGTTCTTAAGTTACGCCACAAAATGGTTTTGAGTTGTATGGGAGGTGCCAGACGCTTTCGTCCACTGCTCACAATGTTTAACTCGAATAAGGAAAATAGTAAAAGTGTTAATCGTACAAAGTTTAAAGCCATAGCTGTAACAGTTCTTAAGATATTCCATAAAATGGTTTTGAGTTGTATTAGCGGTGCCGCACCCCCTTTGTCCGATCATCACAATGTGTTGCTCGTATAAGGGAAACGGTAATAAAGTTAATCATACAAATATGTATTTAAGTTGTATGGGCGGTGCCACAACTTCTGATCCGATCCTCACAATGTTTGGCTCGAATTAGGAAAATGCTGTAAGAGTTAATTATATAAAGTTTTATATCAATAGCTATAACAAGATATGCCATAATAATATGGATATGGCTTGAAAAAGGGAAATGGTAATAGAGTTAATTGTAAAAATGTTGAAAACTATAGCTATTGCAGCTCTCAAGATATGTTAAAAAATGTATTTGAGTTGTAGAACGTTGTCACGCCCACTTTTTTCTTTAAGTGCATTTTGAGTGTAATTATGGTCATTACTAATGGCATAGCACATGCAAGGTTTGGAGACTTTTAGTTTATAAATTTTCAAGTTATACGATTAAAACTAAAATATTTGTATGGGAGGTGCCACGCCCAATTAAAAATTTAAAAAAAAAAATATAAAGCCTATAGTGCCTTCCAAGATGGGAAATATCGATGTGCCAAGCTTCAGAAAGATCGGTCCAGCCGTTTGACCGTGATTGCGTCACAAACCAACTTACACCTCATTTTTATAATATATGTATATAGGTTTGTATGGGTTGTTTCATGTCAATTTAACCAACTCTTATAACCGATGTCTTCAGAGTTATACTTATCCTGCTCCCTTAAAAATAGGAACCTAAAAAATATATTACCACCCTCGCTTACAAATAGGGATTTTCTCAAGTCACTACTTTGATGTCATTAAGTAACTACTTACTATCAAAAAATAAAGCAGCTCCTTAGATTATTAATCAGGAATTATATGAGTCAATACTATTAAAATATTATATAACGACTTGATTTTAATAAGTAAAATATCCAATTGATTGTACTGGGCTATAAAACTCATTATCAATCTATATATATAAAATAGTAAGGTGACTGGTTGATTGATTCATCATCGCAGAGCCCAAACGGATAAAGCCAGAGACTTGAAATTTGCACTGTGGGTTACTCTCATGTTGTATAGATTCACTAAAAAGAGATTTTTGGAAATTAAAATATTTAGAGGGTAAAAAAAGTGTAAAAACGGTACAAATCGGTAACCTTATATCTACTTAACTAGACAAGATACAAACAAAATTTAAAAAGCATTATATTCTACTCAAAAAATAAGCGGACAGGTGTCTGGTACTTTTTTCAAATTCGAGGGCCTTGAGAGTAATAACGGGTAAATATCATATATTGGTACTTTTTTGGGGCAGTTATAACTCCTAAACCAATAAACATAGAGACATAATTTAAACTACGTTTGTTACTTCTCTGAAAATAAAGAATACGTTTTCTGTACTTTTATGAAATTTAAGCGTATAAGGATAAAAACGGGGAAAAACGGGAAGCAAAAAACTGATCCGATATAAATTAAAATTACGTAGTAGAAAAAGGGGAAACTTCAAGTAACCAATTTGGGCTAGCAATGCAGACCGGGTCCACCTAGTAATATATATTTATATAAAAGAGTAACGTTACTGACTGACTGATTCATCATCGCCCACCCCACACGGATAGAGCTAGAGACTTGAAATTTGGACTGTGGGTTCCTCTCTCGTTGTTTAGATCCACTAAGAAGGGATTTTTGGAAATTCAAATATTTAGGGGGTAAAAAAGGAAAAATCGGTAACCTTCTATCTTCTAAACCAAACAAGATACATACAAAATTTAAAAAGCATTATACTCTACTTAAAAAATAAGCGAACAGGTGTCTGGTACTTTGTTCAAATTCGAGGGCTAGGGTGTAAAAACGGGTAAAAATTATATTTTGGTACTTTTTTGGGGCCCCTTGAACTTCTACGTCAATAACCATAGAAATTTTATTTTAACTGCATTCGTAACATCTCCAAAAAATATGAACATTTTTTTAGTACTTTTTTGAAAATCGAACATGAAATTCTTACTTATTTTTAGTACTTTAAAAAAAAAATATTTTTTTTAATTTTGATAGAATTCATGAAAAGGTTCAATTCAGCTTCTACTACTACTTAGACAACTATTTAAGAAAAAAATGTAGATACTAGAATGAGGACTAACTAAACCGGGAAAATGCGTTTAGTAGTAAATTACTGGGCCAATTTAGGTAAAATTTGAAACACGGATTCCTTTAGAAAAACAAATTGTATGTTATAATAAAATTTGAATAACAATTATAATATGTAAGAGAAAGGAATAATTCGGGTAAACGGGGGGGAAAAAGTACTTGTTTAAATTATAGGGTACTTTTTTACATTTTTTGATTTTATGAGTCTAAAAACATAAAGTTAAGGCCTATTGATCCTTATTAGCTAAAAAATTATATAAGGGGCGAAAAAGTACATTTTTAGATTTTAGGGTACTTTTTTACATTTATGAGTCTAGAAACGTAAGATTGGGGCCTATTGCGCCTTATATGGCTAAAAATTCGTATAGGGGACAAAAAAGTACTTTTTTTAATTATAGGGTACTTTTTACATTTTTTGAGTTTAAAAGTCTAGATATGTAAAATTATGGCCTATCACTCCTTATAAGACTAAAAAATTATATTAGGGGTGAAAAAGTACTTTCTCAAATTCAAAGATACTTTTTTCCATTTTTTGAGTTAATAACTCTAGCAACGTAAAATATGGGCCTATTGAGTTTATGAGTCTAAAAACATAAACTTAAGGCCTATTGATCCTTATATAGCTAACAAATTATATATGGGGCGAAAAAGTACATTTTTAGATTTTAGGGTACTTTTTTACATTTATGAATCTAGAAGCGTAAGATTGGGGCCTATTGCTCCTTATATGGTGAAAAAATCGTATAGGGGACGAAAAAGTCCTTTTTTTAATTTTAGGGTACTTTTTACATTTTTTGAGTTTAAAAATCTAGATATGTTAAATTATGGCCTATCGCTCCTTATAAGACTAAAAAATTATATTAGAAGCGAAAAAGTACTTTCTCAAATTTAAAGATACTTTTTTCCATTTTTTGAGTTAATAACTCTAGCAACGTAAAATATGGGCCTATTGCTCCTTATATGGCTAAAAAATCATAAAGGGGGGCGAAAAAGTACTTTTTAAAATTTTAAGGTACTTTTTTACATTTATGAGTCTAGAAACGTAAGATTGGGGCCTATTGCTCCTTATATGGCTAAAAAAATCATATAGGGGACGAAAAAGAACTTTTTTAAATTTTAGGGTACTTTTTACATTTTTTGAGTTTAAAAGTCTAGAAACGTAAAATTATGGCCTATTGATCCTTATATGGCTAAAAAATCATATAGGGGGCGAAAAAGTACTTTTTAAAATTTAGGGTACTTTTTTACATATTTTAGTTTATGATTCTAGAAACGTAAAATTAGGGCCTATGTATTCTTATATAGCTATAAAATCATATATGGGGCGAAAACGTACTTGTTTAAATTTTAGGCTACTTTTTACATTTTTAAAGTTTATAAGTCTAGAAACGGAAAATTATGGCCTATTGATCCTTATATGGCTAAAAAATTAAGTAGGGGACAAAAAAGTACTTTCTTACTATTAGGGTACTTATTACATTTTTTGAGTTAATGAGTCTAGAAACGTAAGATTGGGGCCTATTGCTCCTTATGTGGTTAACAAATGTTTTAGGGGACGAAAAAGTACTTTTTTTTATATTTTAGGGTACTTTTTACATATTTTGAGTTTAAAAGTTCAGAAACGTAGAAAGCGGAGCGAGGAAATACCTTTTTAACTTTTGGGGTACTTTTTTACATTTATGAGTCTAGAAACGTAAACTTAGGGTCTAGTGATCCTTATATAGCTTAAAAATTACATATGGGGCGAAAAAGTCCTTTTTTTAATTTTAGTGTACTTTTTTACATATTTTGCGTTTATGTGTCTAAAAACGTAAAATTGGGGCCTTACTTCTTACATGGCTAAAAAATTATATGGGGAACAAAAAGTACTTTTTTGAAATTTTAGGGTACTTTTTACATTTTTTGAGTTTAAAATTCTGGAAACGTAAAATTGGGGCCTATTGCTCCTTATATGGCTAAAAAATCATATAGGGGGGGGCGAAAAAGGACTTTTTTTAAATTTAAGTGTACTTTTTTTACATATTTTGAGTTAATGTGTCTAGAAACGTAAAATTGGGATCTATTGCTCCTTATATGGCAAAAAAATCATATGTTAGCGAAAAAGTACTTTTTTAAGTTTTAAGGTACTCTTTTATATTTTTTTAAGTTTATGAGTCAAAAACCGCAATGTTAAGGCCCATTGATCCTTATACGGCTAAAAATCATATAGGGGGCGAAAAAGGAATTTTTTAAATTTTAGGAAACTCTTTTACATATTTTGAGTTTATGAGTCTAGAAACGTAAAATTAGGGCCCATTGATCCTTATATAGCTTAAAAATCATATATGGGCGAAAAAGTACTTTTTTAAATTTTAGTGTACTTTTTTACATGTTTTGAGTTTATGTGTCTAGAAACGTAAAATTGGAGCCTATTGCTCCTTATATGGCAAAAAAAATCATATCGGGGCGAAAAAGTTCTTTTTAAATTTTAGGGTACTCTTTTACATTTTTTTTAAGTTTATGAGTCAAAAAACGTAAAGTTAAGGCCCATTGACATTCCATTTTTTTGGGTTTATTGTTTAAAAAATGTAAAATTAGTGACTATAAATCCGAATTTAGATACGTAATAATATAAGGTGACGACATGGAAGTTTGTTATTTTTTCAGTAAACCTAGATACATAAAAATAAAAAAAATTAAATAGTGCCAAACTATGTCCTAATATGTATTTTTAATTTTTGTAGATAATCCAGACAAATAAAAGTTGTAAATTTGTATATACAATACATTAATGATTTTTATTTTGGCTTAAAGCTATTATATTTTTAAAGTGTGATATATTGAGAATGTTATTTTATTTAAAAAAGTGCATTAGCACTTTCAAATATAAGAACCTTTTATAGGTATACAATGTTATAAAAAATACAAATTAACTTAACAGAATTTTAAGATGCAATAAATTTTAATAAGTGCGCTCACAAAGTAGCGGATAGCTAGTGTATTTTATTGTATTATATATATTATACGAGCTGTTTATGCCTGGCGTAGCCCGGGTTGACAGGCAACTTGATTAAGGAAAGCAGCATAAAAGTTAATTGTATAAAGTTAAAAAACAATGGCTATTACAGTTCTGTAGCACATTTATTATTTAATTCTTTTAAGTGGCACAAATTTGCATGTGCCCGCTACTTTAAAGGCATGCACATAAAAGCTGTCAAGTGTCACCTGATACTTATGTGCATGCTAGACGTATTTATGTGACGTAACTACACAGCATAGCTTGCTGTGACTGTTGTGCAAATACACCGCACTGCGGTATGTATGAGTGTGGCTCGCTTCACTCTTCCTATGAGAAACTAAATATTAATAGTGTCTGGCCTTGAATAGTTAGGTCAGATAGCATTTATTTTCCAATAGTATATTTTATAGTATATTTTAATAAGTAGTATCTAAGTATATAAATATGTTTGTATATATATATTGTAGTATGTAAGTATAGCAATTTGTAAGTGTGGGAACGTTTTAGACTTACTTATTTGAGTCGTCTAGAACTTCTCACAATCTAAATATAAGTAGAATAATTTTAGTATGTAAGTTAATTACAGTTGGAAAAATGACTAAGGTCCTATGGGGTGACCCGGAGGAGGATAGGACAAGGGAGATCCTGAATTTAGAGAAACCGGAACTGAGTAGGTTGATGGGTGTGCTGACAGG
>NDXZ01008981.1:0-46228 GCA_003055125.1 Paykullia maculata | reverse complement strand
TTTTTCTTATAAGTATTTTTTATTGGTTTGAAAAATGCTTATTATTTACTTGAGCTCTAAAAACTGTTTAAATTTGATGGAATATTAAAAAAAGAAAGAAAAATATGGTCTATGGGTTTTTTTGTTTTCGTAAATATGTACTGTTTTCTAATAACTAGGAGTAAAAAAACCAACAAACTTTTACCACAACTTGAAAAAAAAATTATTTTAAAAATTGCTATTTTCGTCATTGGTTTTTTATTGTTTTAAGAAAATAATTGTCAAAAATTATTTTTTTGGATTAGGAGATTGAAATTTTTTTCTCTAATAGCTAATTATATTAGAAACTAATTGTAAAAAATTGTATATGAATTATTTTCATATATGTATGTACACATGTATATTTTTTTGGTTTAAAAAATGCTTAAAATTCACTTAAGCTTTAAAAAAATTATTAACTTTCATGGAATATTTAAAAAAAAAGAAAAACATGGTCTATGGTTTTTTTTTTTTTTGTTTTCGTAAATCTGTACTGTTTTCTAATAACTAGGAGAAAAAAACCAACAAATTTTTACCACAACTTGAAAAAAAAATTATATAAAAAAATTGCTATTTTCGTGATTTTTGCTCAAATTTCCATAGTAAAAAAAAAACTAATAATAACATAAGATATAAATCCAAATAGATATTATTGAATTAGATTTCACAGTTTTAATATTTATTTTTGATGCCGAAAGAGGGCGCTAAAGTTACAAATTCAATGGTTTTTATTAAGTTGTAATTTTGTACTTTCACACTCTTGTCAAAATCTTCTAAATTATTTGTAGCCAATTTTTTTATTTTCTATTTTTATAAATAAATTTTAATTTAATTTGTCCGATTTTCTCAAAAAATAAAATTTTTCTTAATTAAAGTATTTTATAGTAGTGTACTAAATTTCAAAACTCTAGGTCCACTCATTATATTTTTGTACCATCGTTATATGGGATCAAAGCACTGTGCGACGTCTGCGCGAGGTCTAAAGTTGACTCCGGCCGACGCATTTTACATCGTAACGACCATACTACGACTCAAATTTAAACCATTTTGGGGAAAAGGAATCCTTTACTTTGCCGACCACCACTTTTATACACAACAGTGTACCAATAATTATTATTTTATAATATTGATCGTCTAAATATAAATAATTAATAATAAAAAATAAAAAATATAAATAAACAACATTTTTGTGGAAATATAGTTTGCTTTTTTGGAAAAACTACGACCAAATGTGTACATTAACAAGTTACAAATTTTTAATGCCCAAAAGTATATCGCACATATTTCGTCGAAAACTTGACGATCCGTTGGCGAGCGCAATTGACGTCGTAACGTCGTTGCAAGGCGACTTAAAGCAACGAGTCTTTGTACGACCTCGGTACGTGGTCGTAGCGTAAATTTATTAAAAATCTAGCGACCAAAAATATATCAAAAACGGATTAAATCTGACCGAAATTGCTAAAATTTGTCAGATTTCCTTCCAAATTCGTTCACTCAAATCGTGAAAAAGTCAAACTATGTTGCTGGGGACTTAATAATCAATTCACAAATCAACTTATTTCGTTGTAAGCGAAACCTTTTAGCTTAAGCTTTTTTTATACCTCTTTAGCATTACCAAACGCAAAGAAAAAACCAAAAACTATTTGGCTGGCTGGTATGTTCTTATTCATTGAAGACGTCTCTTTTAAATCGTCTAAAGCACTTACAAGCAGTTGCCTAATCTGGAGCATATGAACATATAAGGAGGTTTATCCTTTTTTTTCCTATTTTTAACTCAATCCAAATCTTAATACTATGTTATTTTGCAATTGGCCTCCTCATATTATCTTTGATATTTTGTAAGGAAATCAAAATTGTTGTAACTTTTAAGCACTTTCTGTATGAATTCTAATTATAACTTCTAAAAAGACATTGATTTTATCTTTACTGGACGAAGTAACTGATAGCTTCCAACTATATTTCTTAACAATGAGAACTAAAACCGTTTTGACGTTTTCCCTCTAAAAAAAATCACATTTAAATGATATAGAAATATGTTTATTAATTTTTTTTCTCATATTTCTTCTTAATATTTCCTTCTTGCATTATATTGTAGTATATTCTTTTATTTGTTTGCTTCGTTTTCCTTTAATTTTTTTATTTTTGTTTATGCCATTTAAAATCATTCAGGCCTAAAGATAGAGTATAAACACACACACACACACGCACACAAACACACATGTAAACGAGTCCATTAACAAAACAATATTAAATGGTGTATTTTCCTATTAGAATTGACATATTCGTATTGATTCAATAAATTGGCGTTAGGTGTGAATAATACGAATGAATTTTCCATGTCTTTTTATTAGTCAGTGAAAAGTTCTATAATGCTTGAATGCTTTCTGTGAAATATAGAAAAGAATATTAAGAAATAAAAGGGGGAACAAAACATTGATTTTAGTTGAAATTGAAATCGAGATAATACGTTAATGAAGCTTTACCATGTTAGGAAAACAGTGAAAAGTACTTGTAAGTTTTATTAAAATGTTTAAAATAAAATTTCTGATTTCTGCTAGTGCAAAAAAAATATTCCAAACGACTTCAAAATACTTCTTCCGTCCACAAAAAAAAAAATGTTAATTACACAGTCTGTTTTAAGTTTTTCGGAATTCCGGTAAACAACAGTTGATAATTTCCAAATTTTTCGGAAAAATGTTACTTATTCAACAAAAAAGGAAATTTAATCACAAAATGTTTTCCTCTACTTAATCATCCACTGTTACTTGGCTTATATATTCTGAAAAGCATTACATATGTACACATGTGTGTGTAATCTATATTGAAAGCAAACACACACTAATACATACCATTTTAAATACACAAATAAACATGAATATTGAATATTTTTTACTCACACTTACACAAAAAGCTATTCAAAGAAAAGTTAGTAAGTGACTTGCATATAATACAAACATTTTAACGCTTTGATAAACGATTTCAATATTCTTTCTTTTTATTTCCCACAATCCTTATGCTTCTTTTGTATTTTATTCGATTTTCTTGTGAAAATGGAGTTATTGTGCATATGTTGACTTACGTATGTATATGTGTATTTGTTTGTATTTAAATGCTAAAGTGTGATGAGAGGGGTGGCTGACAATCCCTTCTAAGTAAGACGTGACAAAGAAGTAATATATTCAAAGGTCTTACTAATAATAAACTGGTTCTGTTTAGGTAAAACATGCATGATTTTAATATTAACGTAATAATGAGTTTATATTAAGATAAACCGCTCGTCATTCAAATGAGTTCATAGGACCAATAAAATTTCGATGATATGAACAAAATGTTTTCATTTGTGTGGAATATTAATTTCTATATAGAGTTTTGATTTTTTTTTTCTATGACAATTGATGTCTGTGTTTAAAAAGGTTTGGTTTGAAAATTTATTATGAATGGACTGACGTCAAATTGTGTTTAAATTTTGTTAAAATTAACACTTTCTTAGCGCCAATTATTGGTCCAATTCGAAGTTCTTTATAACCCACACTTCACTATAATCCAATAATCCACTTGCAGTCTTAATTGTTGGCTGGTACCAAATCAAAATTTTTAGATTGTTTTAACACACCATTATATAATATATTTACTTACATATTGAAACCTTAAAACAGTCAAAAATTCCAACGGAATTTGGTAAAGTTTTCTTAAATTAAGTTTCAGAAAAATTTTAAAAGTCCTTTTAATTTATTAACAAAATTAGTGTAGGAAAATTATAAAAATATATGTTTTTCATGAACTCAGTCGATGACATCTATACACGTATTTATTGATGCACTTCATACTTTTTGTCAGTACGTAAAACTATTCGGAAGGTGGTTGATATAGCAGCCAATTGTATCCTTTAGTAGTTGAAATATTGGCAAAGAGAGTAACAAAAATTTGTTTATATATTAAACATACATATAAGTTAACAAAACTTTCTAATATTTTTTATTTGCTTGGAATAACTTTTTACTCTTCTTCCCTGGATCCACATGTTGAGAAGATAAGGAGTTTTACTAGTTTGCGATTCCAAGTATAAATCTAAGAAATACTAATTTAAAACCCAACACGGTTTTTCTGGTTTGGTCCTTGCAACTCCCTTCAGTTTGTTTAATCTATATGAGAACTAGTTAAATTTTACTATTTAAATAATATAAACAATTTTATGAAACCAATTCAACATTCTGAAACTTCACATTTATTTAAACTTAAACGATTTAAATTGATTTAAGAATTTCTGTTTAAACATGACTTTTTCATTTCATTTCTTTATTACGCTTTACTCAGTACTGGCACTTAATTGAAAATCAATTAGTTATTAGCTTTAAAACAACATAGTTCACCCTTTTTTGGAAAAATATCATTTTCTAAAGTAATTTAAAAGACTAACAAAAAAAAGGGATTTAAAAAAATCTATAGCATACTTCACAACAATAAAAAAATATGCGAAACTGTAATTCTTTTAAGTACAATTTCAATACATGCGTAGCTAGAAAACCACATAAACAGAAACACACAGACACAATGATAAAAAGTGATTGTATTGTCAATAAAACGCATACATGCAGTATTTACAATAACCCTGCAGATCTTGTTTTTTGTAAAATTTTGCTGAATGCATTAATAAAAACTCTATATTTTTCTTATGACTTAAAGCAAACAAACCAAAATCACTGATTACACTTGCAATAAAACTACTTATATAACATTAAATTACACACTAGTTTTGCGAATTGTTTCATAGAAGATTTTGTCAAGTTTATAAGATCTAAAGAAACACTTAAAAAAAATAAAAAAAATAAATATCAATAGATACATTCGGTAATGTTTTTCCACATACTTTAGTCATACAAACTGCAAGACACTTTGCAAACGAATACTCCAAAAAAAAAACTTGTATAATTCTTAAAGAAATCTAAAAACTGCAAAATAAGAAATACATGCACATATCAGTAGTTCGAAAAAAATTAAATAAATGGATAAAAAAACTTTGGTCACGAAAATATTTTTAATTTTTTCAATTTCTTTATATTTCTTTTAGATTTTTTCGAAGTTTCTTAGAAAGAAAATGTATCAATGGAAATACTTATTATTTTCATTTTTTTTAGTTTTCAATGCGTATTTGTTAGCATATATATTTTTTAATATATGCTAATGTATTTGATAAAAATGCATAAAAGAAAACAAGAATTAAATAAAGAAATTATATCAGCTCTTTTAAAAAAAAAGATCAAATTAAAGTTCATGAAAAACAAGAAACCACTATATAAAATTGTTTGATATGTTGTAAAATATTAGGAAAATACAAATTAAATTGTAAAATATTTTTTTTTACTAAATTGCCGAGGATTTAAAAAAAAAAAAATTTACGTATGTACGTATATATATTTTGTATAGAAAATTTAAATTTATTATTTTTTATAAAAGTTTTAAGAAGTTAAATATAGTTTTTAAATTCACCCAAAATTGCTGTCATTACAAAAAACCTTAAATATCTAATAATATTAAAAATGAATGTTAATTGGCAAAACTTATCATGTTCTTTTTAACTAATTATAATAATCAATCTTGGTTGAACAACTTATTTAATTAAAATCGAGATTGTTTAAGCAACAAAATATATTTTTTTAATAAAATAACCTCTATTAAGTGCGCCTTATTTTAATATTGTATGAATAAAAAGTGGAACCCTTGGGGCCACATTGAGTTTGAAAAAAAAATCAAATTATGGGAAATGTTTTATTTTATTAGAGTATTATGGTAACAATTTAA
Source organism: Paykullia maculata (assembly GCA_003055125.1). Taxonomy (NCBI): domain Eukaryota; kingdom Metazoa; phylum Arthropoda; class Insecta; order Diptera; family Rhinophoridae; genus Paykullia; species Paykullia maculata. Next base: position 40,411 of record NDXZ01008981.1, on the reverse strand, counting down.
AAAAATAAAAACAAAATATTAAAAATAGAATTGCCAGGCCAGGATAAACGCACCAACCCGTTTCCATCTCCTCCATTTGGACAAATTTTAGAAAAATCACTGGCCGGTTGACCAAGCCTGATGCCAAACTTATTGTGCAAAAATAGCAATCATAGATTATTTTTTTTAATTTATTAATAATAAAATATTTAAATTAACAACATAGCTTCCGAATGTTGATAAAAAAAAAAAATCCTTTAAGTAATTTAAATCATTAACCAGTTAAATAAATACCAAAATCGCATAATTGTTTTTAGGTATAGAGAGGCTGTAAAAAAAACATTCTGTAGACATTTTTACTATTTGTTTTCATTTAAAAATATTAAAATATGCAACAAAAATTATTTTTTAATAAAATTTGTCAAAAAAATAATATCCGAAGTATTAAGCTTATCAAGTCAACTGACGAACCCTCTTTTGCAGCGTGAAGGCCACAACTGAAGATTAAAAAAAATTAAACAAATAAAATTGTTTGTAAACATTTTTAATATTAAAATATTAAAAATTGGAGTATGAACATCAGTCAAGTTTAAAGAAAATGCACAAGAATTTTCCCTGATTTTACAAAGAAAGTTAAAATCATATTAATATTTATGCCCAAACTTAGGCTTTATTATTTATTTGGCCCATAAAAATTCACAATAAAATATACAATAATTTATAACTTTGAACAGGTATAAATTATAAACATATATTTTACTATCAAGTTAAACAATTTACACATTTCAGCGTCATTATTTCTGTTTGTGCACATAAAATTTTATTCAAATATTTCATGTTATAAATTATTTCATTTAAAAGTTCCTTTAGAAAAATTCGCATAAGATTCAACTTATTTCAAATTATTTTCTATAACATTTACTTTGCTTTAGCTTTTAGTTTTTTGTTTTTATTTTTATTTTGCAAAAATTACGATAATTTATAGAAATTTTATTGCCTTTATAAATGTTATGATTCTATAAATCACAAGAATATATTAACGCCTAATGAAATAAGAAATAAAGTCATGGCACTTAACGTTAAAAAATCAAAATTAAATAACAAAAGTTTGCAGTCGTTCTAAAAAACACACACACACAGAAACACTCAATTATTCGCTAACATATATAAACGAATTACAGCAATCAAAGTATACACACATTTATTTGGTAAGAACACGCGAATGTTATAAACATAAATTTACACCTGCCTACAAATCTTTTTTTTTTTAATAGTTATTGCATTTTATAATAAAAAACCATTATAAATTTTGTGTATGTTATTGCAACTATAAAACATGTTTTAATTTTTATTTTTATTCGTTCGTAAATCAAAAATTATTTGAATACATTAAAAAAATATTTTACTTTGCTTAGCCGAATACACATTTTTATGGATAAAACAGTTAATGTTTTTCGTTTCAATTGTGATTGCGTAACTTCTACAGCCTAAAGCAAAATTTTAATTTTTATAAAAATTACGAGCAAAAAAAACTGACTGAAAAATTATTTAGAAGAAGGAAATCAAAAGAAATTTTTGATTATCACCAGGATACATTTTTAGTTTATAACAAAACTAGCTTATAATCGCAGTTCCTTCAATCATATTTTGTGATACGTTAAGTAAAAAAAAATTAAAACCTTATTTTTTTATTTTTAAACCTATAAACTCAAAAAATGTAAAAAAGTACCCTTAAAGTTAACAAAGTACTTTTTTGCCCCCATATATGATTCTTTATCTTAATTAGGAGCGATAGGCCCTAATTTTTCGATTCTAAACTCATAAGCTGAAAAAACGAAAAAAAAGTACCCCAAAAGTTGAAAAAAAATTTTTTAAAAGTACCAAAAATAAGTACGATTTTTATCCCTATAAGTTCGAATTTTCAAAAAGTCCCAAAAACATATTCTTGTTATTTGGAGTTGTGACGAGTATGTTTATTGGTAAAGAAGTTCAAGGGGCCCCAAATAAGTACCAAAATATATTTTTTTTCCGTTTTTACCCCCTAGGCTCCAAAACTTAAAAAAAGTTCCAGACAAGTGTCCGCTTATTTTTAAGAAGAATGCAATGCTTTTTAAAATTTGTTTGTATCTTGTTTATAGAAAATAAAAGGTTACCGATTTTTTACTTTTTTTACCATTTTTTACCCCCTAAATATTTGAATTTCTAAAAATCCCTTCTTAGTGGATCTATACAACGGGTAAGAAACTCACAGTCCAATTTTCAAGTCTCTAGCTTTATTCGTTTGAGCTGTGTGATGATGAATAAATCAGTAAGTCAATTTAATCAAGGCTCTTTTTTATTTTTAGATAAAAATGGGCGTGGCATTCAAAATTTCCAAACAATTTTTAGCCTATTGTTCCTTTTGGACTATCGGTAACATGCTGTAAAAATTTCAAAGAAATCGGTCCAATGGTGTGGCCAGTTATAAAATACAAACATACATAGATACAAATTTTTTTCTTCTGTATATATATAGATAGATAAATGATTGTTTTGCTTATACATTTTGGATACCGTTTGACAGCTTGCAACTAAAATTGTTTTCTTAAAGTATTATCAATATCATAAGCACATTCGAGAAATGGTTTATTAAACAAAGAAAAGTGAATTAACAAGAAATAATTAAATTTTTTTTGATAAAAAACAATTTTTTTTGGATTTACCAAATTAAAAAGCTTAAAGAACACATAAAAACCACAGACTATATTTGTATAAAATTATAATATTTTATTATAAAGGATGTTCTTTTCAGAAGCTCTTAACTTTAAATTGTCAAAACTGTTTTCTCTGACAGCTAATTTGGGAGTTCTTGGTTGTTTTAGGTTTAAGTTGGTTCTTAAATTCTTAACGAATTTATTCACGTTTGCATATTTCTCACCTTATGTTTTTCGCAGCCGGTGGTAACATTCTTAAAATAATTTTTTAAACAATAATGCCACAAAAGACATATGTTTCAAAAAAATATATTTCTTTTTGTATATAAAAATTAAAAATGTTCATCTCCAAAAAAACACCTCTGGATAGTAACAGTATATTTATATGAGTTGTCATTTTATTTTTAGTTTCTATAATAATCGTGTTTGACCCTTTAAGGACTAATTTTTTTGAATCCTTATAGAGGGGAAAATCAATTAAGCGATGCTTCTATGTTGGCTTAACTATTTCAAACCATTATATGTTTTACAGACCCATGAGTTGTAAAAATATATAAGAAATTTTTGGAAACATTTTTTTATTAAATGCTAGTTGAAGCAATAAACCACAATTGCCATTGCTTTTACCCTACACCCAATTACATATTTGCAATTTCTTTAATATTCGTTCGCCACTGAGTTCTGTCTTGAACAAACACACAGCCAGTTGGAAATTTCTAAATCAACTTCGTCAACTTAAAAAAAACTTTTGTAGATATAATAAAACGAATGGAAATAATAAGGTAGAAGGGGGGTATAATAAAGATATAAATAAAAAATTCTGATAAAAAAATTATGGTTGAAAAAAATTGCCTTAAATAACGGAAAAGTAATGTAGAAACTAATAAAGCTTTTTTCTACGGAATCAAATTAAAAATTAAAGTCAAAGGCATTTTAAATATAATTTAAAAAAAGGGAGATTTACTTACATATATTTTTTAAAGAAAATTTACAAAATTATTTCAATTTATTTTTACTTGCTTTATACTAAAAGTAATTTTGTTTTATTAATATAAAAATTTTTTCTTGTTATATAAAACACAAACGATATATGGACATTGACAAATGGATTTATATTTTATATGAGGAAATATAATAAAACAAACTGCCACTTTGACAGATGAAAAAAAAACATACAAAAGCTTACATTTACACGAAAAGCAATCACCCATACACACACTTTTATCCAAAAAAAAAACATATAAAAAAATTAAGACTTTTGACATATAAATTCTGTTGATAATTGACAGCTGGCAATTTTTAATCAAACATAAATAAATGTTAAACCAAAAATTGCTTAAATACAACTACACAAAGTGTTTGGTGAATATGTTTTGGAAATATGTCAAAAGTAGTGACTCCAAATGGACAAATAAAATACATTAATTAACGCTCTTAAGCTGTATTAGATGTATTTTGTTTTTGTATGCAATTTTGGCTAAATAAATTAAATAAATAACAAACATTGTTTAAATGTCTATTTTTAATGGTTATTTTACACTTACAACATTTTGATTATTTACTTATCCTTGAGTTTTTCATTTTCTCTTTTCAGTTGCCTCAAGAGATTCGTCATCGAGTAGTAGCAGTAGTTCAAGCTCTTCATCAAGTGGCAGCAGTAGTAGTAGTGGCAGTAGTAGCTCATCATCTTCAACGTCTTCGCAGTTAAAGTTACCGGTTATGGTATTTGTTCATGGCGAATCGTATGAATGGAATAGTGGTAATCCCTATGAAGGTTCGGTGTTGGCCAGTTTTGGTCAAATGTTAGTTGTTACCATTAACTATCGTTTGGGATTATTAGGTAAGTAACTTGTTACAAATCAAACTAGATTTTTTAAGGATATTTTCTAAGGACTAGATTGACTTTATTAGCAGCTTTTTAGTTTCATTATTAAACATATTGTTTTTGTAACCTAGTTATTCAATAAAGCAATTATGTAAACTTATTCAGATGTAACTTGTAATGAACATTAAGCACACGATTTCATTAGAATATCTTTTATTTAATAAATTAAACACCGGTTTTTGTACTTGTACAATTATACAAACAGATATTTTATATAAATCTACACAAACTTTCATATCAACTTGTTAACACAGTTTCATATTAAAAGTTTTTTCTTTTTTAGCAAAAATACTTTTAGTTTATCAAAACGTAGTCATGTGGAAATTCATTGATAAAGAAAGAAACAATTTTGTTATACGAATAGAATATGCTGCTGTATTTTTTTTATTTTGTAAAATATTTTCTTTTTTCAAATATATTTGTTATCTGTTTGAAAAAAGGATACAACTTTTTGCCATAAAGAAGAGAAAGAAATAATAAATAAAGAGTAATAAATAAAATATGTTGATTAAATAAGACAAATTTTGTAAAATATAATTTATTCTCTATATTTGTGTTAAGTAATAAATGAAGTGTTAATTTAATGTAAAAATGTAAAATATTTAACAAAAAAAAAAAAAATAAATAAGTTTTAAAGTAATATTTTTGCACTAAATATTTGATGTGGGGAAAATGTTTAATTGGAAAAAAATTAACTAAAACAATGTGAAATTAGGCCTAAATATAAATATAATTTATATACTTAATTAACCATAATGTTTTTAAATTATTTAATTATAATTTTAAAAGTGTTTTTGGATATAAAGTATATCATTATATTTTAACAACAACCTTTTCATCCAATGCCTTTTGTTTGACCTCCTTCAAGCTTTAAATATATGAGCAAACATAGCTTGATCGTCTTAACTTCAAAAGTCTGTTGAACAATTTTAATTTTACTTATAGGGTTCTTTAAGGATTTTTTTAAATTTTAGTACAAACGTTAGTGTCTGTTTATCTTATAACACATTTTTTTCAGAGCAAAAACACTTTTCTTTATATTTCCTTTTTTATTTATAAAAACCAAACACCTAAAACATTTCCTTATTTCTTTAATAAAGGTTTCTTAAATGCCAACACTGATCGTTATTCAAAACTGCCAGCTAACTATGGCTTGATGGACATAATAGCAGCTTTACATTGGTTAAAGGAAAATATTGCTGCCTTTGGTGGTGACCCGCAAAGTATAACATTAGCTGGTCATGGCACTGGAGCAGCATGTGTTCATTTTCTAATATCATCAATGGCAGTGCCAGAAGGTAAATTTTACAAAAAATACAACCATTATTATCATTACCACCAACATCACTAAGGCTACCATCAAACACAACCACATAAATGAAATTTTTTATAACAGAAATGTTAAATTTTTTTATATATTTTTTTTCCTTTTCATTCCTTTCATTTTGTTTTGCAACTTTACAACAAAAATAAAAATATATAGGTTTGCTATTTAATCGAGCCATATTAATGTCTGGCTCAGGTTTAACACCTTGGTCTTTGGTTAGTAATCCAGCCAAATATGCTGCCATTGTTGCACATCACGTTAACTGTGCACCCGACTTGCCGCATGCACATTTTATGAAGTGTTTAAGAGAGAAACCTCTAGAGCAATTGTTGAGTGTGCCTATAAGACAACCTGAATTTGGTTTTGCCTTTGGCCCCAGCATTGATGGTGTTGTGATAGATGGCGGTGACTATGTGCCACCACCAGCTGGTTCACTTAATGCACAGGCTTCAACGATGGCAGGTGGCTTAGGTGGTGAGGCTGGAAATGCTGCACATGGTGGTTGGGGTACACCGGGACAATTAGAGAATATAGGTGAGTTTGTGTTGTAAAGAGATATTTTAGTTTTACTTTTATTTTTTTTTTACATATTACAAAGTGTCTTTCTAACGTTTTAATATAAATATTTTATTCTGTTATTTCATTTTATTACTTGAAACATTTTGCTGTCGTGTTAATATTCAACCACTAATTATAATTAATTCAGTTTTAATGAGGAAAACAGCAATTAATAAATTATCCAGGTATGTATTTTTGTCGTAATTTATTTCTTAGTTTATTTTTTATTTATAAGAAACTTAATTAAAACCTCAGGGTGGAAAATATTTAAAAGCTAAACAGCAGATATACTGTTTGCGCTTTGAAAGAAAAATAATTAAAGGAACTTAGCATGTTACTCTGAATAATTATTCGTTAATTGGAAAATATATTTTTTGAACATACACCTACATATATACACATATATGTAAATGCCCTGCAGGATGCCTGGGGTCAAGGGTCTCCAAGTCACCACTTTTGTCGACTATTGTGTTGACTTTTTGGTCTCCAAGTCACCACTTTTGTCGACTATTGTGGTAACTTTTTGGTGATATTGTCAACGAAGCGTCAATACTTTTTATTTTGCAAGTAAAAATACCAAGAGTGTAGACTAAAATTACTAAAATCTTTTGTCTTTTTGTAATCACTGGTTACAATATCTACATATGGTTCGAAAAGAACCACCAAGTCAATAGTACCAATGTCAATGACAAGCACATGTTAAATTTCTATAGTAAATAGCATTGGCTGGGGTATAACAAGTCACTAGTAATGGAGACTGTGTCAATAGTAAGTCACTTCAGTTTCACTATTGACATATCCTGCAGGGTACACATATATAAAAAATCATATAAATAGAAAATATTTGAATTTTATTTAAAATCCTAATTCAAACAAAACAAAATATTTAATAAAAATTGTTTAAAAAAACTCATCTAAATTTACATCTATAATAATAACCATTTAATCTAGTATTTCTATATACAAGTTTACAGTTACATTAAGATATTTCTTGAATGATTTGCATATAAAGCATTAAAAAATATATGCCTACATAAATATATAGAATTAGATATCAGTACAAAAGTACGTTAATCATGTACAAAATGTACATTATTTATACGCATCATTTACAATTTTCAGTTTTCAATTTCAATTTATTTCACTCATTTTATTTCAATACAATTTCATCAAATGACAATTGAATTCAATTATGTCTATAATTCAATACAATGTACTTAATACACATTCAAAATTGGATTTGTATGTATGTATTGATGTGTGAATGTTTTGTATATGAGAACATGATCTTTTGTGTTGGTACGTACAATCACGCATGTAATGAATATGTATTTATGTATGTATGAGTGTGTTTCCATATCCTTACAAACCCAATTGACATTTTTTAAAGTGTTTTAGTTATAAAAAGTCTGCATAATAAGGGTTAAAAATGCTATGAAATCAAATTAAAATATATTTGGAAATTAATTAAATGCTATTACCCAGTGCCCACAACAATGTTGATAATAAATTTAGCAGCCAAATCAAATTAATCAAAAATGAAAATAAACTTTTTTTCATTATAGGCAGTTTAAATATCTCACCTATAGCACTATAAACAATTTCTTTATTCTGTAGATAATAAAGGGAGTTTTTTATAGAGGTATAGAACTTTGAAATGAAATAAACCAAAGATGAAGTTTTTAATTGAAATTGACATAAAATTTACTTTATTGGAAAGATAATCTTCTAAAATTATAATTGAAATATGGCTTCTGGCATATAACCGCCACGGCGGGCTCGGACGTAGTCGTCCAATTTTCAGTGACTTTTTCCAACATTTGTGGCCGTATATCGGCAATAAAGTGGCGAATGTTGTCCTCCAATGGTTGGCGTAGACTAGCAACTTCACATATTCCCAAAGAAAATAGTCTAGCGGCGTTAAGTCACACGATAGTGAAGGCCAATTTATGGGTCCGAAACTATGCGGTTACCAAACGTTTCCTTCAATAAATCAATTGTGGCACGAGCTGTGTGACATGTTGCGCCATTTTGTTGAAGCCACAACTCCTGCACATCGTGGTTGTTCAATTGATGAACAAAAAAGTCAGTAATCATGGCTCTATAGCGTTTACCATTGACTGTAACGTTCTGACCAGCAACGTTTTCAAAGAAGTACGGACCAATGATTCCACCAGGATGTAACGGTGTCTCAATATACACTTGAGGACTATCATCACTCCAAATACGGCAGTTTTGTTTATTGACATATCCATTCAAACAAAAGTGAGCTTTATCGCTAAACAAAATTCGCTTATAAAATATTTCGTACAGAACCATGACTTTCAATATAAATTTGCACAATTTGGAAGCGTTGTTCAGCATCAGTATATTCATGTTGAAATGCCAAACCAAACTTAACATTATTCACTTGACAGTTTCATACCTCTATAAAGAAAACCCTTTATTGAAATAATTTTCTATTTTTATGGGAAATTATTGCTAAACATTTACTTTTACATAAAATTGTTGAGAGTATTCTAAAGGCATTTTCTAAGCAATTTCTTATCTCTAACCTATCGTTAAAGTGTGTGCTATTTTACAAACTTATCTCTTGTCTAAATGATTTTATTCATGCAAATGTTTTTTTTTCTTTTTTATTAAAATTGTGAATAAGAAATAAAACATTATTTGCAGATTATTTCCAATCACGTCTTTTGTTAGTTATTTGCCATAAATAAATATTTTTTTGCTTCTCATTGGAAAACGGGATAAAAAACATTTCAATGAACTGTTTATGTTTACAAATGAATGAGTAAAAATAATAAATGACTTATTTGCTAAACATGCAGATATACGGATAATTAATATGTGTATATACATTTCTTACATTCAATTATATTATAATTTCTTGTCATAATAAGTTTATTTAAAATGTTGTTAATTAGCTGTTCAGAACAGAATAATATGACATAATCCGTTGCCATGACTTAAGCCTTTGAAAAGTCATTAAACAAATATAAAGCTTGTTCTTAAACCAAATAGCAAAGATATATGTATGATTAAAAATATTAAAATTAAAATAACTTAAATGGGGAAAAAGGGAAGGTATCCTTAATTTATATTTAATACTGCAATTTTTTTTCAACACTCTTAAAGAGTTTGCAATATGTTTACTTAACTTTGCCTAACCTTCCCTAGCTAAGAAGTATTTTCTCCCAAACTTATATATTTCAAAGCAACACACACACACACATATGATTACTCTAGTTCATACTGTTTATCGTATAAATAAATAATTTACATACAACCCACCATACAAAATGTTATATTTAACTATAAATGTTAATAAATTAAGGCGTCTAGAGATTAACATCTTCTGACTCTTATTCGAATAACATAGAAAGGATATTGTTAAAGTGGGCGAGCAAGAAAAAAAAGGCCTAAATGGAGAAAGAGAAACTTATTTTTGGTAAATATTAAAGTCAAATAATTGTTTGCTTGGGGTAATTCAACACTTTATTAAAGCGTTTATGCGAATATGTAATATGTTAAGGGTGAGGATGCTGAATATAATATTTTACATTATTTTCCCTTCTCTTACATACTCAAACAAGTTATGTCTTTTAAACCTTGCAAAACATCCCACTTGAAGAAACCATTATCCATATAACTAAATGTCTTATTAGGGGCGTTAATTATAATACATTATTTTGTTTATAAGCCAACACACACACACGCAATTAAAAATAACATAATTATACAGCAAGGCCATTAATTACTAGAAGAGTTTTTTAATATGTTTGTAAAATGGTAACAGTGTTTTAAACATTTCACCACCATCAGTGCTGACAAAGAACAACTACAAAATAATCATTACTTGCGTAACAACATGTTAAAATCTATAAAATACAACAGATTTTGTTCTTTCTTTCTTACCTTCCTTAATTAAGCTGTGCCTTCTTATGATCAAACTATTAAGAAAAATTAAGTAATATTCACCCAAATTGTTCATTGTTTCTAGAAGCAGTTTGATATTAAAACCCTACTTAATCTGTAAATATCTGTTATAGAATAAAATGTGAAAGAAAACATTAACAAATTTGTATTTTTTTAAATATATTATACATTTCAAAAAACATAATCGAATTATGTTAAATTTTACCACTAGCTCCAAGGAAGTTTGGGCAGAAATCAATTTAATTGATTTGGGAAAAAATAAATCGTTTTAAAAGATATGAAAGGCGGCTTGAGTATCTATTTATCATAGAAGATTTTACTAAAAATCGTGGGTAATTAAGACTATGAAAATCTTCACTATATATTATATTATTGCAAATACAATTTATAACGCGACTAAGACCATTCGTTGTTTTGAAACGTTCTACTAAGATATATCAGAAAATATTTTTTTGCTCTTTTTTTAACAGTCATTAGAATTTTCTTAGAGTAAAAGATATTCACAATACTATAAGGTTAACGTTAGAATCCAATATCTTGAAACCCTGCAATAAAAAGCAAACACCGATCCCCTTTTCATTAAATATATATGGGTCATTTTACGTCAAGTGGACCAACTTTTAAAATCGATGTCTTTCGATCGGGATTTGCACCATAGTAAGTCCTATTAGATAGTAGCTTAGAGACAATTTTTTAACAAGATTGGTCAAGAACTCTCTGAGTTAGAAGGGGTCAAAATTTAACCTTTTGGCCAACCAGGTGTTTTTTCTCATCCATGTAACTTATTACCTATTGCTCTTAGCAAAATTTGTCCAAAGCAGTTTAGATAGCTATTTTTGCAATCTTGTGAAATCATGTGAAACTTAGCCTCGGTCAGAGGTTTCTAAAGGTTTCCATTTTTTTTACCAAATTTTACTCTCCTATACTTGTTGGGAAAGGAGCTGCACTGGATTGCATTTTATTTTTGCAATATACAATATAGAAGCTTACCAATAAAATTATTATTACAGTATGTCACCCAATAGTCAAAGTTTAACCATTATTATATATTGGTTATTTTTTTCTATAATACTGCATTATTATTTATTTTAAAACAATTATAAAACATCAGTTGACAAATGATGGAAGAAATGAATCTTAACTCTATTTATTTGCAGATTATTATAAAAAGTCAAAAAACGCGTTTTAGTGCATTTATTATATAAAAAATGGTATTGACCAAAATGGTCATATACCTAAGATTCGTTTTTTTACCTACCAGCAGGGTTAAAGGATTTGGATATAAAAAGTTAGATTCAGCCCAGTCTACAATGGAATTTAAGTCGTCATTGGCTTTTGTTTTTAGAAAGTTATCGGTTTAAAGAAGCTTGTGGTACACCTCGAAGTATTTTTTTGTAGACGATATTCAACTAAAAATTAAAATAAATAAAAAAAAAACTAAGTTTTCAGTAATGCAAAAAAGAAAACACTTCAACAAATTGATGCCGTTAGGTTTAGGTATTTTCACGTTAAACTTTACTAAAAAGTATCCAATAGAATATGCTTCCATGCGATCTGACTGATAGCTAGAGCAGGAAAAAAATTGTGATAGTGAAGAATAATAATACAAAAAAGAAAAGCGAAAATAAGTGAGTTAAATAGATGATATTTACATCCAACACTAAAATACCGATCAAAGAGTGCTGACGATGAAACCGTAGCTGGTTTCGAAAATGCATTCCACTCGGCTAGTGTCGGCAAACTTACTTTTTCGCAATGTTCTTTCAATTATCTCGCATAAAAAATATTAATTAATTAATATGAAAAAATTTAGAACCTATAGCCAAAATCTAAAAAATAGAAAAAATACGTAAAATTTAATAAGGTTCAATTCAAAAATAAAAATACAAATAAGTATAGAAGACAAGCAATCACCATACCCTATTTCCTAATAAACTGTAAGTTAAATCGATGATATTTACATCCAACACTAATCACCGATCAAAGACTGCTGATGATGAGAACCGTAGTTGGTTTCGAAAATGCTCCACTCCACTGTGTTACTGAAATATTTTCAGGAGTCTTAAAAAATTTCACACCTTACATTAAGAAGGCAGAATATTTTTAAAGACAAAACAAATTATAAACATATCCTTCTTTGTAAGTTTATACATTAATTTTAATTTTCGTAGTTTACGTTTTCACTTACGTGTTGTTACAGTGGTTTTTATATATGCATTTTGCTTAAAACTTATAACATTTATTTGATTTATTGTAAAATAAACATGCAAGTACAAGTAGATATATATAAAAGCAAAAATTACTTAATGTAATAAATTAAAATAAAGTAAAAAAGAAAATAACATAAAACTTATAATTAGAATAATAATCAAAGTTCTTAAATCGAGTGTTTATTGCAGGCTTGTAACACAAATGCAAATGTGCCAATATTTTTTTAGGTTAAATTCCAAGTTGCCATGCAAAATTTATTAAATCAATTATAATTGTCGCCTTACGATTGTAATAATTATAGCAACACTAATTATATACAACAAATTACACAGACCTGTACAACGGAATAACATAAACCTTAACATTTACATACACACATACGTATACCTGTAAGTAGTACACGAAAGGTGAACCTGTATTCGTGCGAATTGATGTCAAATGAGAAAACTCATGTAGGCTCACAGACACATACATACACATAATAATTGCAAATATTTACAAGTGTGTACAAGTGCATATTTACAAATGAACACACGAACAGAAACCAAAACTAACGAATTCCATAATATAATATTAGTTAAAGGTATTACTTTGTTTCGGTTACACTGTAAGACAAATGCATGTGACGAAGAATATGAAAATGCAAATTAAGGCGGCATATGAAAAAATTTCCACCATAAATGTGTGAATATATCTAGTTCTTTCCCAGGGAATGGACATTCTTGGTTTTGTATAGTTTAGAGTAAAAATTCTAATGATTTGTAACTGAAACCACATTTACATTATATCTCAGTATCGATGCAGGCTTGCATGTTTGCTTACGACAAGGTAAATTTGTTTATGCCTACATGTAACTGAGTATTTGTTAATGGGCTTAGTTAATGTTTATATGCATGTTAAACATACATGTTGATCAGAATTAATTATGATAAATTATATATTGATTTAACAAAATTAAAAAAATGCACTTTTCTTGAAGTGTTTGTTAACAGGAAAAAAAAAACATAATTGAAGTTAGAGAATATTAAGAAATAAAAAATTAATGATGCTACTGCAGCTTTAGAAATAAGCACCTATATATATAAAAATAAGTTGCATTGTGTAAGTAATTGATGTTCTCTAAAATAAGTGAACCGATTTTGTTTTTGAAAAATGTATATAAAAGGTGACATCAATACCAAAGTTTCTATGTAAAACGGTGTATATATGTGTATTGGTTCATGAGTTAAAGCTATTTTAGTGAACACTGCATTCATTTTGAAATATTTGAAAATATTTGAGTTAATATTTTAAAAAACCGAAATACAATTCGCAATGCAATTTATCACTGATTTAAATAAATTCGAATTGATTTTTTTATTTTCTTTTTTGCACTACAAAGTGTGCAGGGGGTTCACTAGTAAAGTATTTAAAGACTACTTACTGCTTCCTTAAGCGACATTTTGCGATTTTTCTTTGGCTTATTGTCATAAAAAATGTTTAAATTTTCAAGAAAACATATACTTGTCACTCCTGATAAAGCCGGCACGAATTGGTTGTAACGACGTTAGTACGACGTCTAAAGTGGAGGCCGGCCGACGCATTTGACGTTGTAACGACCACGCTACGATTCATATTTGAAACTTTTTATGAAACAGGAATCCTGTACTTTGCTGACCGCCGCTTATACGACCAACCGTATACCAGTAACGACCAGAGGAATAAAATGGTATTTTCTTTCCATTTAGGTAACTGATTTCATTAATAGATTGGTCGGTTAAATATAAATAAATAATAAAATGAATTTATCTCAAATGACTGATATTACTTTAGAATTGGTAGGATAAAATTTTTTTCTCTTTGCAAATATATACAAAAATGGATGTGAATATTAAATAATATTTTGCAATCAAAATTTATGAAAAACTTTTTATCAGAAAAATATTTGGGGGATTCTCAAGCAACTTATGATATCATATTGTCTTATGTCCTAAAAATGTTATATGGCTTAAGTTCTTTGTTATCGCTTTTTCTGTTTGGCTAAGGATAGTTTACGACAGCACAATAAACATAGCAGTTAGAGTCATATTGTTTTAGGGCACTATTAGTATGAAAATTAACTTAAACCATTTTAAATTTTTAGGACATAGGACATATGAGTGGCTTGTGAATCCCCCAATTATTTTAATTAATTAGAAATTTTTTTTCAGAGTTATTTATTTTTAACCACCATATATTTTTTTATATTACTTTTTTCAAACTAAGGTAAAAATATACCATTCCCAATCATTACAGCATCTTAAATTGCTTAAAAATAATTTTTTTTTATATTCATCATTTCATTTTTTATCATGTCAAACTTTATTCATAAAATATGGCGGCATATAATCAAAAGTTGAACCAAAAGCGACTAATGGTTTTTAGAAAATATACGACCAAATGCGTACGTTATACGACTTAACATAATAAATCCCAAGCAACACAGTCTGATTTTTTCACGACTTGAATGATCGAACTTTTGAGGAAATTTCCAATTTCAGTAATTCCGTTTAGATTTAATCCATTTTTGATGAATTTCTGGTTGCTTGATTTTTAATAAATTTACCAAACACGTAGCAAGGTCGTACAATGACTTGTTTCTTTTACTCAACTTGCAACATCGTAGCGATGACATTTGTGCTCTCCAAACGACTGTCATCAGACTATGTTGCTTGGGATTTGTTATGAAATGTCAAAAAATAAGTTAAGAAATTTGACAGTCGTATGGCTCTCATCACTTTTAGAAAATTTTGTAAACACGTATGATATTTCATTTTATCAGAGTTGTTTTTTTAGTTCTATTTAAAATGGGATAGTATAGACATTTAATGTAATAAAAAATGTTATATCTGATTATTTTAAAAATCAAAAAAAAAAATCATCTTACAGTTGCTTTTAGAAAATCCAATGAAAATATATAAAAAGAATATAAAAATTATTTTTTACATAAATTCATTTTACTCGTATATCATTTGAACGACTCTTATTAAAATTTTTTGAATAACTTTTTACAAAGAAAATACCTTAGCTGCAATAACAAGAAATATTTCTAATAACTTCTTGTATAGGGTTATGATTGTGGCCACACAAAATTGGTTCAAAAAAAATTATGAAAAAAACAGTTTTTTAGTTTGTTTTTAAGAACACTAAGGGTGAGCTTCTAGCCTAAAAATTCATAAAATATGATATAAAAAATAAACTCGCCAACATCATTTTTGAAGTACATTCTACGTCATTGCAACAGATTCGCACTCTTTTATTAACCAATGATAGAGTTTATTTTCTTCAACCCTATGTGACACGCACAATTGGCACAAATTTTAATTAATTAGTTGAATTTTTTTAAAGCCCATTATAAAATATGGCAAAAGCCTAATAAATTCTTATGGCAATTAAAAATGGTTTGTTAAAAAACACTTTCTCTCTACGGAAAACTTTGTTAAATTGCCAATAAAAAAACATTCCTTAAAACGAAAATGATACAAATTATGGATAAAGTTTTTTAAAGAAACGTTCCCAAAGGCAAATTAAACTTTCTGGTTAATTTGCATTTTTTTAACTAAGAATTTCTCTGAACACCCTTAATTTCTTCTACTTATCTATATTTAAGTGAAATTTTTGAAAATCAAAAACTTTTCCCAACTCAAAATTTAAACAAATATAATTCACTTATAAAAGATTTATAAAAACCGATTACATTTTTGATCCGAATCTTAACTATGTTATCCTCACACAAGTACAACATTTAACTATAATGAAGTTTAAAAAATACTTTTCATCATAATTGAATCCCAGGAGACACCCTCGTTTTACATTTTCAAAAAAGTCCAAATAACAAATTTTAAAAGGTCATTTCTCATTCTTAACTTCAATCTTTTTCTAGTCTGTGCAAAATACAATTTTCTTTTCATCCACTAAAAGCATTTTAATAATAGAGAGAAAAAGAATATAACAAATGTGAGTGATAAAAATTACTAAAATAAATAATAAAAAGTGAGGAAAAGAAATAAAAAATAATATCTTTGATTACTTTCATATCATTTATTACTAGAAATATATTTATGATGTTTAACCCAAAATCTAAAGCATGTCCCAATTTCAAAAAAAAAGTATCTCTTTTTTTTGTTTTGGAAATCGGTTTGTGTCTTTTAGAATGTTTGTCATACTAACCCTTTTTTTACAATGAAAGTATCATTATCAATTTGGTTGTTGGCCTTTTTTGTTGCAAATTCTTGTTTGCCTTTTTTGACTTAAGCAAAATCTCTTAACTTAGGTTCATTTTGTTAACCATTTTCCCTTTTGTATTTCTTTTTATAAGTCATAATTTTTCATTGACTTTTTTTTGGTTTACTTATTTAGTTTATTCCCATTGACTATGACTTTATTTTTTTGTGCAATTTTTTGTTAACAATAAATTGGTGTAAAGGCATTTTGTGGCCAGTTTATATTACAAAAATTAAAATAGAATGCCGAGCTAATCAAAAATAAAAGAAAGAAACTATATGCACAGTTGTTTTCCCTTTGTCAAACATAATGGTTTTTGTAACAGCAATTTGTTTTTACAACAACTATAACATGAATAGTTATATGCCCTTATATTGTTTAGCTATTTGTGTCCGTATCCATTCATTCAAATTACTCATTCCTGGTATTTAGATTTTTGTACTCTATGAACAAGCAAATACAATTCTTTATATGTTTCTCTTCTTTTTTGGACTTAGGATAAAATTTCTTCATTGTTCACTGCAATAACTGGTAACTGGTAATTAACATGCGGTTACTTTTTTCTTTGTGAAATTGGTAAAAAATAATAAAATGTGACCAATGGATAGAAGCAGACAATGTATTTCATGGTAATCATTTACAAAACACTTTGTTCAAATTTTAATAAAATATATTTTTTATATTTGTTTTTGAAAATAAAAACTTATATGCAAAACTTTGATTCAGTTAGAGTAAAATATTTAGGACGGAATTCACAGTCGTCAGTCAACTATTTGTAAACTATAATGATAACTATTGTTTAGCTTATAAGGGCCATTGGTATATTAAGTAATGGCAAACTAAGAGCTGTTAAAAAAACATCATAAGCTAAACCATTGGCATTAGTAAGCAAATGACAGTCAATTTGGTCATTAAAAATTCATGTTGTTGGCATATGGTGAGATTTTCTATAGAAATTGAATTTTTTATAAGTATTTTTTTTATCTAACTTCAGCACTTATGTACCGTTTTTGTAATACAAGTGAGTGCTTTGTGTAAACGTTTTACGTGTGTTTTGTTTTTGCTACAGTGTATTATAAAAACAGCACATAAATCCAAATTGTTTTGAAATTCCCATATGCGTATGTGGTTTAAATTAAATGTTATTGTTTTTAATAGCAAATGTTGTCCAAGTGTGACAAGCTTTTCTACATACAATTTTGTTTTCTGTTTAAATTTTTCCGATTTATTAAACCCTTACCGCACTGACAACATGTTTGTAAGGTAGACTTCTGATAAGGGTACCCGGGTACCTGTGTACGTTAATTTTTCTGTTACGGTTTAAATATCAATACAGTGGTTTGCAATTTAGTCCGGGGATTACCAAGATTGTTATAATAATGTAAGATACAAAATTTTTGTGTACATATGTACTTCGTTTATTAATTATAATCTTAAAGGTAATGTTACCTTCACTTTTTCTATACAAAATGCTTTGACTTATCCCTTTCCATCGCAAGCATTTTAAAAATTGGCGGATTTCAATCAAATTTTCAGTATGTGATAATTTGTCCTAAATAACCCTAAAAAAATTGTTTTTGTCCATACAAAATTCATGTTCTTAGAAACACGACATACGCATATATGTGTTTCAAAATATAAAAAATTTTTTTAAAGTAAAAAAAATAAATTAACTTTTTGTTTTGTATTAAAAAAAATAAAATATAATAACAAAATCTTCATAAACTTAGTTAAATTTTAACAAAATAACGGAAAATAAATTTGTTGTCTACCGCACTGCGAAACATGGTCACATTTTTTGTACGCGTTCACATCAAGTACACATAGATACAAAACAAAAACCGCGCAAAAACTTATTACAAAACAAAAAAGAGATAACATATAATATTAAAACATTTAAAGCGGTGAGAAAAACGAAGATAAAAATATAAAATTATCTTCAAAAAACCTAAAATTGACCTACACATTTGTGTAGGCAGGGACGGAAAGCGTTATATACGTGTACCCAGGTACCCTTATCAGGAGGATAAGGACTTGTTGACTTTCGGTTAATACAGAGCCAACCCAAACAAATAAGAAAAGCTTAAATTTATAAAAAAAAACCTCAGAAAATGATTAGTTAAAGAAACTTGCGGAATCCCAATTTTGTACTACTTGTTTTTTAAGAGATATTTGACTTTAAAATTTGCCCATTACTCTGGTACTCGTGTCACTTCTATTAGAAATTTGTTATCTTATTTTAATCAAATTTCTTACAAAGTGTTATTCTACTAAATTTCGAAAAAAATACTTTGATAACTTCTGCTGAATTTTTTTTTAATTTGTCATTTTTATCAAAAACTTTTGACTTAGTAAGTGAGAGAAAATTTTGTTCAAGTGCAGCTAAATTTCAGAAGGCAACTTTGCATTTGTTTAAAACTTTCAGAATTTTGCTGAATGTCAAATTAATTTTATATTTTAAACGCTGCTTAAAGCCGAAATATGAATAAATATTTTATTATTTTATACTTAATACGACTAAATTATCTATTACTGGAAGATAGTTTATCTATAGGAATTTAAACAAATGTTTCTGATTTTGCTAGTATAAAATTTTGCAAATAGAAAATTTAATTGTTAAATAAAACAGATTTTTATAGAAACTTTCATTTGAAAGTAACTCTGTTTGCTGTAGAAAATTTTTTCATAATGATAAGTTTGTTTTTTATTTAAATTTGTATACCACAAAGACTTGATTTAGGCCTTATAAATTAAGCACTTAGAGCACTACCGGTATCCTTAAAGGTACTGCTAATTTAAGTTAAAATGAAAAAAAGGGTGTTTTGTTAATGTTCCTTATTACTTAACAACCTTTGTTAACTTGTGAATAAAATTTGTTGTTTCCTAAAGTGATGCTAAAGCTATTTTGTTGATTCTCCTATTAATTTATTTTATTAAACGTGTTTGTCTTTGCTTCGTAATTGTTGAAGGTAAAAAGGAAAATTAATCTTTAAAAAATATATTTTTCTTTTCATGTTTTCCGAACAAGGAGTACTTTGCTAGTGCTTCTTTTATCTTCCTACTTAGAAACCCCTTGATACATAATTATTTACCAATATAATAGGCACTTTCATCGTATTTTGTCATTTTATTGCCAACTTTTCGAAAACGTCAAAAAAATTCGTCTATTTTATTTTTGTGTTTGTGTTTTTTTTGCATTTTTTCTTACTGCCTTTTCAATACATTGATATTTATATATATACATATTTACGTGCTTCTTTTGAATTTCTTTAAAGGTATGATTTAATGGCTGGCGTGACACGTGCTGAAGCATTTTTCTCCTTTAATTCGGGTGATGTTCAGTATGGCATTGAAGCCGATAGACGTTCAAAAATTCTTAAGGCCTACGTACGCAACACTTATACGTATCATCTAAATGAAATATTTGCCACCATTGTTAATGAGTATACAGATTGGGAGAGGCCAGTTCAGCATCCAATTAATATCAGGTAAATGGAAAATTATGTGTTTTTATTGATAAAAAGAGAAAATGGATAGTAAACATTATTTTTATGTTTGCATATCTACTCCTTATGAAGGTAGACTGAAAGTAATTTTAAAGTTAAAGTGAAATTATTTTTATTAATATTTACCCAGAGAAAAAAATTAATGAATAAAAAAATAATGACGTACATAAAAATAGTTTGGTATTACATCTCCTCTATCTATACAACAAAGACATTTGTGGTTTGCCCTATTATTGCCCCTCCATTTTCCTTTTAATCTATAATGGAAGTTAATTAAGGTTTAATATCAATTTCGGTTGTATGAGTTATAATATTTTTCGTCACCATTATTACGTATACGCACCGTAAGGCTTATTTGAAAAATATCGTTAGTACCATTGGTTTCACGAGAATACAAAAATAGTTGTGTTTTGAGATTTTTGCAATCAACCAATAACTTTTATATATTTTGTTTTTCTTTGTGGTTATATTTTATATAAAAGCAATATCAAACTGTTAAAAAATTTTTTTAAAGAACCCTTATTTTACCCTTATGGGAAAAAAATGTTTGTCATGATTGAACAAGGGTAATAGTTCGTTGAGTTGTTTTTTTGCATGTATAGATTTTCAAAAATTATAATATTTTATTTTTTATATAGAGTTATTCCTAAATAGTATAATAATTTTTTACATACAATTTCTGCAATATTTTTATGGACAACTTTGTGTGCGGGAAACCATTTATCCATATACATCTCTAAGCGAGAGTCATAAATTTTCAATAAAATATTATCTCTGAAAGTATCAGGGCTTTCTTTAAGAAGATTTAAAATAATATTGTCTTTAATTTTTGTTAAAAAAAAACCTAATGAAATAACTATGTGATATTTTACGAAAGTTTTGTGTGATAACGATTCGATTTTCAAGAGAAAATTTTATGCGACAGTGAAATATTTTTTTGCAATATAAATTTTGCTGGTCAGTGACTTTAATTTGTTAAAATATTTTTGTTTAATATATTTTTGCTTAAAGAAACAAAAATACAAATATATGTGAGAGGTTGACTTATTTTATTATTTTTATTTATTTTTATATTTCCCAATATTGCTTAAATGAGCCGTTTATTTTGAAAGTGGCATAAGTCACTTTTTCAAAAAAATCGAGTTAATGGCAACACTAAATACAATTGAACGGTATCTTCTCATTTTTAAAAAATTTGCTCTCAATAAAAAAAGTGACTTATGCCACTTTCAAAATAAACGGCTCAAATATTGATTGATTTGCAAGTTATTATAATACTTGAATTTTTATTTAACAAGTAAATTGCTTGATACTAAAAATAAAACCTTTTTTTATTCCTTACAATCACAGCCCATAATTTTAACTTCAAAAAAAACTGATATAATAATGAAACCACAAAACGAAGAAAAAAATTTAAAATAAATCGAAGCAAAACAAGTGTAAAAACCAAAATTTGTACCAAACCAATCAACCTTATATTTCATACACAGGCCTTATTTATAGATACACACACAAACATAATAGTTGAATATATAAATGTTGGTGGTAGTGCAGACAATAGTGACACAAGAGAATAAAACATTAGAAACAGCAGCCGAAAAATAAACTTTTAATAATATCCCACAAATTTAAATTTTTTCATATAAAACCCACAACAATATATTAAAATTAATGTAAAAAAAATATATTTTATATTTGATTTTGCCAATAAACGAAACGAATAAATATCAAGGCAAAAGCATTAAACTGGTGAAAAAATGTAATAAAAGTAACTTTTAACGCCTTAAAATGTAAAAATTTTAAAGGTGTGATATTCACTAGATAACACACCTTTTTCACTACACCTTGTTAAAGCATTGCATGTCGTTGGTTTAGAGTTTTTCGTTCAACCTTTTAGTTGCAGTCACCCGTATTTGAACTCTAAACATTTATTTTAATTTTCCTGTGATTATTTGCTTTTTTACACCTTTTTTTTTAAATTTATATTCAATATATGTCTGATTTGTTTATTTTAAAAAGGAAGTCAGATAAAAAAAGGATATAAATTGGTATTTTTTGTAGCTTGCAGCAGTCTATAGCTGGCAGCTAGATTTTCAGGAAGAATTAAAAAACAAAAATAACTGTAAAATGACAGGATGTGATAAAATGTTTAATAAAAAATATATTTGGGAAATGTCTACAGCGTGAATGACCACAATTTGAATACAAAAATAAAGTTAAATAAACTGTTTGTCCCTTATTAATTATAAAAGAAAATATTTATAAGCAAACCAAATGTTATTATCAGATTTCAGTTAATTTGATTTTAATAAGACTTATAATGGATAAAAAATAAAATGTACAAAATTGCTATTACTTGGGTAAACTATTTCGAACAAAAAAAAAACTAAAAGTGATCAATTTAAAAACCCCTTACAACAAGTAATAGGAAAACAAGACAAGGAATTATTTGTCACACTGTTTGCCTAATAATTTTTTATCATAGAAAAACTTTTCTATTATTGATTTATTTAACAAAATTTTGTTTCTATACGTTTTATTTTTAAATCAAATGTTAGTTTGTAGATTATTTAAATTTGAGAAAAAAAAATATAAAACCACAATTTATTATTGAAGCTAATGGGAAATGGTGGCAAAATTGTTTTAACAACTAAAATATGAATAATCATATAAAGAAGTAACTGGCAATCTGCAAATATTGTTATAAAATAATATTCGAACCCATTCAGAACAAATAGAACAATTATTCTTAAACGTTTTGAAAAAATTTAAAAACTATTATTTTTTAGTTTAAGCCTTTACAATATTTAATGTGCATTTGGCAGTAAGAAACAGTTTTATGTTTTTTATGGCTATACGTTTTTCTTGCGATGCATTGAATTGCTAGAAAAAACAAATTATTTTTACTGAAATTACAATTTAATATTTGTTTTTTTCTTGTTTTAAATTTTGTCATATACGAGTATGTATGCTTTTGAATTCTCATTTAAAATTTTATTAGATTAATAGTTTGTGGTCATTATATTATTATGTTATTTTTGGCCTTGCTCTCTGCTATTGAAATTTTTCCAAATTTTTAATCTTTTTTTAGTTTATGCCACCGTTGCCATAAATATGTTTGTATGTATGCATATCTCCTCTTTTTTTATTTTGCGTATTTAAATATTTTTGTTTTTAGTTCTTGTCATAAAAACGGAAAATTATGGTTTAACATTTAGAAATAATTCAATAGAAACTCAATTTAAATATTGTATTCTGTATGTGGTTTAATTTAAAAAAAAGAAAATATATCAAAATAAATTTAATTTTTAAAACGTTAAGTATTTTATAACATTTAATTGGACAAACAACAAAAAATAATTTTTAGGAAAACAAAATTAAACTCATTTTTTAAATAGAATTTTAAATTCAAACAATTTTAAAGTATTATTTTCGGTTTTTTGAAGCTAAATTATGCTTTTTATAAAACATTAAATATTTGCAGATATAAATGCTAGAAGAAATAATGTTGAGTATTTGTATTATTTTCAATCGTTTTTATGAAATATGAATGTTTGTTTCAGGACAAAGTTTTAATGTTCTTTATATAGAGTATAGTCTATGAGAAATAACGATTTATGGATTCCATTTCAAGTCATGAAACCAGTCCAAAAAATGTTCGATTTACAAAAAGGTTATAACAGCTCACGCAACATTGTCATGATAAAAAAAAATTATGGACTAATATTTGATTTTATATTCTGCTCTCTTTAACCCATTTTGTATCAGACCAAAAAAATATTTGAATATCTTAATGAAATTTTCATGGCTAGTTAGAATTAAGCCAAAAATAATTACCGGATTTTTTTGTAATTTAGGCGAAGTTGTTTATCATATGTATCCGATGCTCCAGCATCGTAGGAGTTAAAACATATATAAACATTAATATTTGTATTTGAAGCGATTTGCTAAACATCTTGTAGCTACGAAAAACACAATATATTACTATTTGCTTATCAATCGAAGATTCGTTTAAAAACGCCAAACTGCATAAATCGATAAAACAGTGATCTAACCATACCGAATTTGTTGTCGTTTTTAACGATATTTCCAAAGTGGAAGTTGCATTTTTTTTTTTTTTNNNTTTTTTTTTTTTTGAAATCATTAATTGCTTTAAAAACAAGTCAATTATTAGACTCTAAATAATATAAAAAACAATAATTGATATATATATATATATAAATATCCCAGCGGTCGAGATCTCGGTAAAAAAACTCAGGTCGGAAAGCCCATCCACCAAACTTAATTAAAAATTTAAAAAATAATTAATTTCTGATTCCTAATATTTCTTATTATATAATGAAAAACAGAAAAAATTTGTGGTCGAGATCTCGACCGTTGGTACAAAATGGGTTAAACGGATCACTTATGTTTGATATAGTTCTCTTGTTATTGCTTAACAGCTAATAATAAGCGACAGCCTTGTTATTCCAACAAATATAGAGCCATTTCTTTCTGTACTGGATGTAAGACTTTTATTGCTTTGAATTGTAATGATAGATCACATTTTATCGCCCTTAAAAAATTTGACAAAGACGACTTGAATTTGTGGTGATAAAGCAGTATTTAAGGCATGCAAAATCAACTATTGACGTCCCCTATCTTCATTCGCATAACATCAAATTTTCTTGCTTTAAAGTAAATCCAGCTTTCAATAGCCTTTTTAGCATTTTTTGTGATTGACACAGTCCTTAAGACTTTTCTTGCAAGCCGGAATATTCTTAATCTAACTTACTTACTTAAATGGCTATAAGCAACCATTTTGGTGAGTCGCCTGTTTTAGAATAGTTTTCCTTGCGCACTGATCTAATGCTCTTCGCCTCCAGTTTCTAGCAACAAGTTTTGCAAGATCTTTCTCAGCTTAATCTTTCCACCGGAGTTTGGGTCTTTTCCTTCTACGTCTGTTTTTGGGATCGAAATCAATTGATTTTTTCACCAGAGCATTCTCATCCTTACGTATGACATGCTCTTTTTAGATCAACCGTTATACTTTTATGCGCTTAACCATGTTGATAATCTCGTACAACTCATGTAGCTCTTAGTTTATATGATGGGGATACTCTCGGTCGGCACAGATAGGTCTATATATTTAAGAAAAATCTTTCTCTTAAACATTCCAGGAACAGCATCATCTATAGCACGGGTAATATAAGCGTTTTTTGGAGTGTAATTTGAATTCGTCAAAAGAGGGTTTTGTTTCTTAACTGCTTGCTTGGTTGGAAATGACATCTATAAGCAAGATAAGTTCTCCGTTTTATCTTCATACTGATGTTATTTGTTTGTTTTATGGCGGTACGGAGATAGATAAAGTTGTACACTATCTCCAGGTTATAGTCACCAACATTCACATATGTTTTTTTTTATCAAACACATTAAATTAAAACTTTGAAACACTCTTCACCAAACACGAAAAGTTGCCTCGTTAAGAACATGATCTCCATCAGCTTAGTTGCTAAAATAAATCAATTAATACCACTTTATTAATCTAAGCGATATGAACTATAACATATAAAGAGTAGTTACGAAAACAAACTCTAATTAATACTAAATTCACAAAACTAAAACTTGTTTTTTGTAGAAACCATTAGAAGACAAATTAAAAGAAAATTCAAATCAAAAATTGAAAATCAAACAAGAATCAATAAAGTTAAATAACAAATAGTCCCCACATGACGATAAAAAAAACATAATTTTAAAATGGACAAGAAGGAAAAAATTGAAAATTTATTAGCTCATATTAAATCAAAACTATTGGCTCATTTATCTTTTTTATTCAAAATGGATACAATTTAAAGCCATAATGTTGATAGAAGATAGAAGTAGTTTCATAAGTTTCTGTAATTTTATATGCACATATGTTTGTATATATGTTTGTATCATAATATTTAAGTTTAAAAGTCTTCAAACACAATTCATTACTGACAGAATAAAGAAATAAATGCCGATTTAATTTAGTAGAACTAAGACTTATATTCTACTTTCAGAAAAAATAACTACAAACAATTTTATAAAACTCTGCTATTATTTTGGTATAATTTTTATAATTTTTCAGAGACGAAACTTTAGAGGCCTTAAGTGATGCTCAAGTAGTTGCGCCAGCTGCCCAAACTGTAGACCTACACTCGGCCGATCATCGCAATTCTTATTTATATGTATTCGATTATCAGACCAGATATGGCGATTATCCACAAGTAAGTTTTCATATAGTTTTATATTTCTACATGACTTTTTTATTTTGCATAATTTATACATTTATATATATATTCCATTGTACACCTAATATTTTCTACAAATATTTATCTACAACAAACTAAATTGAATTTTAATCAAATTCAGAATAATTATAAACTATTTTGTTAGACAAATGAATACTTTTGCAGCAATACATATAGTAAACACCCACAACGTATAAGCAATTTAATATCAATCATACGTCTAGTACAAGTATGAATATAAAACACTATAAAATATCAATCAATTATTTAGTGGTTTATGTTAAAAATACAGAAATATATACAGTCAAGTCACAATGGCATTTTACATTCATTCATGCACACAATCTAATAAATGAAACATTCAAAATGCAAACAAACAACCAAACAAAAATAATATCAATCATTAAATTTGTCTAAAAAATATATTTTATTAAAATTTATGTCTGATGTTTTTTTGGAATTGAATTTTTAATATTTTATGCAAATTTCCTGTTCCGTGACATTATTTGAATTTTGTAATTTATTTCATTTATTTAAGCGTCAAGGCTGTATACATGGTGAGGATTTGCCGTATATATTTGGTGCGCCCTTAGTGGGTGGTTTCAATCATTTTACACGTAATTATACAAAAACTGAAATAAGTCTGTCAGAGATTGTAATGTTATACTGGTCGAATTTCGTAAGGACAGGGTAAGATTTTTTAAATTTATTATTTTATAATGTCAAATTGCTTAAATTTTAGTAAAAGAAAGAAAATGTTATAAAAATTTAATTTTAATTTATATGTTTATTTAATTTACTTTATTTTAGTAACCCAAATGAGCAAATGGAGAGTGATCACGGTAGTCGCCAAGAAAGAAGCCGCTACAAAATTATTGAATGGACTGCCTACGAAAGTGTCCATAAAAAGTATTTGAATTTTGGTAAGTTTTTTTTTTGTTTTACAAATAAGGACTCGTCACCACCAGTTTCGTTTGGTTTTTCAACCCATCAATTTTTTAAATGTTTTTAAAAAAATATTTGCTATTTTTTTTATATATATTTATTCTATTTTTATTAATAACTTTGAGTTCTAAATTCTAAACTTCTAAAAATAAAATGATCTTACTTTTATTCTTCTATCTGCCCTTTTTCTTTATAGATACTAAACCCAAGCTAAAAAATCACTATCGAGCCCATCGTTTATCCTTCTGGCTCAACTTAATACCTGATTTGCATAAACCAGGAGGTGATAACGTACCTGCCTCACATCACCAGCTAAGCGATGATGATGAGATGGACAACAATATTGGCAGTG
Organism: Paykullia maculata; assembly: GCA_003055125.1. Classification (NCBI taxonomy): domain Eukaryota; kingdom Metazoa; phylum Arthropoda; class Insecta; order Diptera; family Rhinophoridae; genus Paykullia; species Paykullia maculata. The sequence continues at coordinate 12,520 of NDXZ01008981.1, read as the reverse complement.
ATGCTTCCATCAAGCCGCTTAATCCACCCTATTCTCCTAGCATCGGTAGTGCGGCTTTGGGGAATTTCAGTATATTTACCAATCAAGTATTTTCCCTGCTGAATCTTAGTTCACCATCTTCCTCTTTGCAACGCAATGGCACCCGCTTTACAGGCAGCAAAATGTATCCAGATGATATGATGGATAGTGATGGTCATGGTACTTCACAGGCTTCTCAAGATAATGACGGTTTTGCCGCCTATTCTACAGCTTTAAGCGTAACCATAGCAATAGGATGTAGTCTTTTAATTTTAAATGTTTTAATATTTGCTGGTGTTTATTATCAACGTGACAAGACGAGACTTAATGAGCCAAGATCACAGACAAAACTTAAAAGACAAGAGAGTGGTCAAATGCCCAACAATATTTGTGGTGACTTAGAGACTCTGACTATACACAGTAAAAGTGATCCTGCCACCATATTGTCGCATCATCATGCGTTGCAGCATCATCAATTGCCACCACCAGAATTCGCCGATATACCTCATCGAGCACCGCCACCACCGAAGCATTTGAAATCACTACAAGACCAGGGGGGTGGAGGAGGAAATGGTTCTGCCTCAACGGCTACAATAATGGGTTTAATGCCACCACCACATGCCCTTCAAGTGATGGGCAATCAGTGTGGTACTCTAACAAAGAAAAGTTGTATGAAACAAACTTCGCTGCAGCAGCAACAACTAAACCATCAACAGCAACAACAGCAGCAGCAGCAAATGATTGTAACACATCAGCATCAAATGCAAAATTCTCATAATCAGACAATGACAACCTCATTGACAGGGGCGGGCCCACCACCACAACCAACCACCGTACAAGTAAGTACAGCTCAATCATTGCAACACCAACAGCTACAACAACAACAGCAACAACAGCAGCAATCCCAACAACATCCCCTAATGGACGAGCTTAGAGTGTGACATTAATTAACCGTACGTTTTAAATGTGATCTCTAAGAAAACAAAAATCGAAACAAAAAACAAAGAACTTTAATCAAACGTTTCCTTCTTCCCTCAATTATGGACTCGCTCTAAGTTAATTTAAGATTTTTCCCCTCCCCTCTCCCTCACCTTCTTAAGAGATTACATTAGCGTGCGTTTCATTTGTTATTGTTTTTCTACTAGCTAAATAGTCAAGTAAATGTTAATGTTAAATTAAACATTTCAATAGTTAATTAACCAAAGAGAAATATTCCTTTAATAAGAAGCATTGTAAATGTTAAAAATTCTATTAAAATTAAATCTTATGTTTTTTTTACAACTTGTCTTACTTTCCTTTGTTTTGTTTAGAAATCCTGTGTAAATAACCGGCATAAATAGTTAAATAAATAGAAGCGTAAGTAAATGTTTGTTAATCGTTAACTAATAATGAAAGTTAAAATAATAAAAAAAATCGTTTTTAACATTAGGACCAACAAAAAAAATAAACGAAAGTTTTATCTATATCTTTCTGTATATTTTGTATAATTTTAAGACTCGTTTTGTTATCATTAATTTTTATTAGTTTGTATAAAAATGTCTTAAGCTAATTTTAATAATTATTTTTTAGCATTCTGCCTTCTTAAGGACATTACTCAACAATGAAAAATAAGATTTATTTATTACACATCAATAAACAGTCCTTATAACTACTAAAAACCTCAAAATGTATCCCATGTAGTCTCATATCGATTAAAATGGAAGTCAGACTGTAGTTTTGCCACAAAAGTATGATAAAAGAAAGAAGATCTTTTGTTCAAATATGGCTGACAAAACAATTAAGTGTATTTTAAGGTTATTTGCTTCTCAAAATAAGGACCTGCGTTAAAAAATTTAAATATTTCAAATGAAAATCAGTTTGAATATGTAAATCTAAAAAATTTAATTTAAAAAAAAGGATAGCTCAAAATATTCTTTTACATAAAAAAGTGTTCTTTTTAAATTATTTGTTTTCATCGTTTTTTTAAGGATAGAAAAACTTATACTCAAAGGTTTATTATCCATACCTCAGTTAATTGTAGATCTATCTCTGTACTTAACATTGAGAAAAGAACCGCCTTTAATTTGCACGTAGGAAAATAAAATTTAATACTTATCCCTTGTGACTATTAAATGTTTGCCCAACTCTAGAAACGATTGTAAATAAAAAAAATATTATGGAGTTTTTAAGGACAATATAAATAAATTCATCACTAAAAACGAAACGTGTGGTGCGTCAATTTCAGCTTACCTCTAATAAGAGATATAAACTTGAATAGATATATTTTCTATTAAATTTATATGGAGCTCTTTATTTCATTTTTAAGGTTTGGTTTAGTAAAAATAATCGTAAAAAGTTTACATGTTTAAATTGTTCGTTTGTGGTGGAAGTGTCAAGATAACAGGCACACACACATGCACAGTTTCTGAAATATAAACCTTAAAAATTAAATTGAAAAAATGTTTAAATCTTTTTTACAAAATATAAACTGATTTTCTCATTGTGCAATAAATAAATATTGATTAAAAAATTTTTTTTTCATTACAAAATATTATACTAAAAAATTATTTTTTGAATATACCAGATTACATCTCTAATATTTCACATCGATATCTTGTTAAAGTTTCTGTTATATTAAATCTAATTTTTTGGACCCTGAAATATCGTTTACGAAGCTGTTAATATTTTATTGTTTGTAAGTCCAAAGATGGTAAATGAACGAATATGTGTTAAAATAAATAAAAATGGACAAAAACAAATAACAGCGCTATATTTGGCTGTGCCAGATCTTATATACCCTTCACTGCGTGTATTTCGTAAAAAAAAATATTAAAAAGTTTTGCCTATATCTCGAAAAAAAATTTTTTTTGCTTATATCTCAACAAAAAAAATTTTATTGAAATTTTTTAAAAAACATGTCCTCCACACAATTATAATCGTTTTTGTGTAAAAAAAATGAAAAAAAAAAATTTTTGTTTGCTTATATCTCGTTAATTTTCGGATTTAAGTGATTTTCAATAGCAAGAATCTCTGATCGTTTGATACCAATAACGTGTCCCTACGACATCGGGGGGCTGAAAAAAGTTGATTTCAACAGACAAACAAATACACAGACGGACAGACGGACAGACGGACATGGCTTAATCAACTTCCCTATCTATAAGGATTCAGAATATATATACTTATATATACTTTATGGGGTTGAAAATGAATATTGTAGAAATTAAAAATAAAGGATAATCGTTGAGTATTTTATAGAGTATCCAAATGAGGGGCTAGTTGCTGCATAGCACATAAATAATGCCTTAACACATTCCAATGTAACAATAACATGACATTTAGAAACTTAAATGCAAGCAGACAAATTTTGGCATAAATAAAGCTTTGCGTGGTTGCCAAAAAAAATTCTATCAGAAGCTCTTTCTCAAAGTAGGTATTTTATACTTGTAGCATAATCCAATAATTTGTCAGCAGAATATCTTCCCCACTATTGGAAGTGTTTGATGATGTGCAATTTGCTAAGGAGTCACTTTTAATACATATAATGAACTTTTTCTTGTTACTCATATGCAGGCTTATTACTTTAATACACATACTAAATAATTGTTTTATTCCGAATCTAGTTTATTATAATTTTTTTTTTCTTTATAGTTTTATGTTTATTAAATGTTGTTCTTCCAAAGACTGAATTTTTACGTATGTAAATTATGTATTTAGCTTAAGAAATAGATACATAAATTTAAGAATAAGTATATTTAATTACCCAAATCATTTACACAAACGCACACAAACATTAAAAAACTAAAAAAATAATCATAAAATTGTAAAAATATGAACGTTATCTACAGAAAAAAAAGAACCCTGTGTATTTTTCAAATAAAGAAAAACAAAAATATTAATTGTAATTAGATTAGAAGAACTAAACTAAATCTAGTTAATTAAGTTATTGATATTTAATAATAAATATTTTTGCACATTGAAAATGGTTTGTTCTATAAAACCAATTATGTTTTCTATGTGAATAAATTATAAGTTGTAAAAAGGAAACATTAACATTTAGTATATAGTACAATATATCTGCATATATATTTTACAAAAGAAAAACTAATTTAAATGTTAATATATAAATATCTAAGTACATATTTAAAAAAATATATCCTTGGATATAAAAAACTAAAACAATTGTAGCTAATAAATAATTTCTAAATAAATTAATTAGTACAATAAGGTCGATTAGTAAATCTTATCTAGGAAAAACTAATTAAAAACAATATAAAGATAGAAAAAAAAATAAATGTAAAGTTATTTAGTATATATTCGTATATTGAACATTTAACTAAACAAATGCAAATTATGTAAAACTAGATAAAATTAATAATGTTTATGTTTCAAATTCTAAGAATTATAAAAGTAAATTAAATCTTTAATATTTCTATAGATATACTAGTCCTAAGCTAAAAAAAAATAAAAGAACTAAAACAAAATAATAAAAAAAAGTACACTAAAAACAACCAAAAAATTAAATATTACAGTTAAATGTAATTAATTATAAAAATAAATATAATTCAACATGTGTTAAAAAAAAAAGTATAATAGTAAATGAAAATTAATATTATATATGTAAATTTAAAACTATAGATAAAAGAAAAAAATAAATTATATAATACAATAAAACTTTAACATGATAAATAAAAATATTATAAAAATAAATTCAATTGTGGTATACAGAAAAAAAAGATATTAAAATAATTATGAAAAAACAGAAAACTATATATGAAAAATAAAAAATATTGAAAAAAAAAATTAAAAAGCTTATATGACTAAAAGGAGATACCAAATTTAGAGGTGGGTTTTATGCATTTATCTTTGTTAAAAACCAAAGCGTTGTTCAGTAAAAATCCGTTCATGATCTAGAAGAGTTTTTAGTGAGACAGAAATACATTACTTTTCTCATAGTTATATACTTTATCAATGTATAGGCATTCAGCAGTTAAACTGTTTACACAGAATCAAAATCTTTAATATTCTGGTGCTGAGCAAAAAAGTTTTCAGTATTCAGGGCTCAAATCGTCATACCGGGTTCGTAGCGACAATTGTACGAAGAAAAATTACGTGATACGTCAATCGTTTGAACTGAATGGTATTATGACATACGATTACAAACGAATCGTAATATTTTGTTGATTTTAACTTCCGCAGCATACTTTAATCTTTATGTTAACAGCCGAAAAATTATACGTCCGTCAGCAGCAGCATACTCGGGTATTCATTCATTCATTTTGTACGGGATGATTTTTATACCCTTCACCACAGGTGGCAAAGGTATATACATATACATATATTATTTGTCATTCCGTTTGTACTTTCTACGACCCCATAAAGTACAAATATGCTGGGTCCTTATAGATAGGGAAATCGATTTAGCATGTCCATCTGTCCACGTTGAAATAAACTTTTCTCGCCCCCTGACGTCCTACGCACCCGCTACTAACCAAAATCTTACAATTAACGAGATAAAAGCATAAAAAGACAACCTTTTTTTAAAAGGTATGTATCTGTGTGTAAGATAATCGTTTTGGGAAATTTAAAAATAAATTAACGAGGTATAAGTAAACAAGAAATATTTTTTTTTTAATTTTTTTACTAGTTTACAAAAAATTTATTTATATTTGCTTGTAAGATATGCCTTTTAGCCCAGAATCCGCAAGGATATGAGCAAAAATTTATATCATAAAAATTAAGTTTGCTAAGATCTTAAATACCTTACGAATATGTAAATGCATACATATATATATATACAGACGTAAATAGACTTCTTATTAAATACCTACACGTTGGTAAGGGTATGTCTAATTTTATCCAATGAAGCGACAAACCTTCACAAGGTATGGCTGCGTCCGGTGAACGGGAAAAAACGCAGTTAAAAATGTGGTAAAAGATTTGTGCGTCAATATATTCCGTGGTAGTGGACGAAGCATTGTGTGTGATATTTTCTTTACCAGCTACAATTTAGAAAAAAGTTTTATACTGGACCCCAATTATCGATGTTGAGAACATTGAATAAAAGGCGAATATTTGTTCCACGACAATTCGCTATTCCAAAAGGATGCTAAGTGGAATCTACCATATGTGGTTCTAGCAACGATATAACCATACGTTTATACATGTCGAAGAATAAGAAATCAGTTGTAGTTCTTGCTTCAATGCATTATAATAAAAATAAAGATGGCGCTAACAATATTGACAAATATCTGGCAGAATATTCTACCAAGCGAACATAGGTAACCTTTATCTTTCTTTTATAACATTTGGACTGTGATCATAACTTTCGTGCAGAACCACCCAGAGGGATATGCTTCAACTAGCCGGCGCACATAGGGGTATTTTGCCAATTTGAATTGATGCTACAGTAAGAGGCGAGAAGAAAAGTGACACCACTCGCAAAATAAAACCAAAGGGTAGTTTTTGCATTTGCACTGAAGAAATTCCTTCTAATAACCGAATTCCTTTGAGCAGTGGGATTTTTCTCGATCTTTTTTCGCTCCTTTATTTTTCATTTTTCTTCCTTTTTTCCACCCCATGAAGCGCACAACAAGCTGACCGCAGGCCCAAGTATATGCCCTTCGGGGCTTCTTCTATCGATCTACCTAACTACCTTCTACATTTGTAGAAAACATCACCCAACATTAGCCGTTTAAAGCGTATCGCACATATCAAAAGTGGCACAACTCAAAATTTTTAGTTTTTCAGAAATCGAAATAAACTGTTTTGACGTAAATAAAAATAATTAAAAACAAAAACGTCAGACCATTGAACTCAAATTAAAACTATTTAACACTTAGCGTAGGGATCTATTACCATTATATTTTCTGACACAACTTAAAATAAGTTGGATCTGGCTGGACCCACACATATTTTATATGAAAAGCGAAGTAGTTTTATTATTTTACGGCGCTATTTTTAGGGAAGGGGAGTGCTTTTCATTGATATCGTTTAAATTACCTTTAAGTTGCTATAAGAAGTAATAAAACATTACCTTTTTATATAAAAACCTTTTTGTGGCCTGCCCGTTGCTGTAAAATGAAATGTATGAAGTAAGATTATGACCCTTTCTTATAACAATAAATTTGCATTGAAAATTTCAACTAAGTTGAATCGATGCAAATTGCAGTTATTTTGTTTGGCACAACCATGAAGCAAATGATTTTCTGAGAGACTAGATTTTAGGACAGTGGAAAAAATTATCAATGGCTGTGCCATATCTATCATTGTATTTGAAATGAACGAAATAAGAAAAGGTTATAAAACAATAAATAAATAAAAAAGATGTATGTTTTATGATGCTTTTTGGTTCTAAATATTCGCATGTCGAATTTCTTACCTGCATATTTGTAAGACAAAACGATTAACAATGGACTTTTGAAAGTATACTTGTTTTAGCTATTCAGACATCTAGTACAAACGTTAGTATGTGATTTTGCATACTTTACAAAATGAAACGCAATTTTTATTCCTACCATTATTATTGCAGCAAAAGAAGCGCAATTATGAAATGCAAACAATCTTAAGGCACGTTGCCATCTGGCAACTAAAATTTATCGGTCGCACGACACAAATAAAATAGACGACTGTAACGTGCCAGTTGACAGTTTCTATCTGTTATAACCCGGAAACTGGAATTGCAACTGAAATTCCTTTGTTATCTATAATCGAACTATACATAGAATTTTAAAAATTCAAGTGCAACGCGCTGGTCAGTTTCTTAGCAATGCTTTTAAAAGTTTACATAGAAAAAATTACTTAAATATGTTTGTCTATCTAGTTATACCCAAGCATACTTACATAGCTTTTTTCATATGAAAATAAATAAATTATACCTTGTTAATTCAAGCGTACTAAGCCAAACAAATGCTTTATGAAGCGTAATAGATTAAAGGGTTTGGCTGGATTTTAACTTTTAACCCTGCCATCCCCTTTCGTCTTACATGGAAACTACAATAAAATTTATATTTAGTTTTGAATGCATTAATTTACATATGAATTTGAATTTACTTTACAATTAATATCAAAATAATTGTAATTCTTATTAATAACTGCCTAAAATATTCCATTGCCTTTCACTGTCATTTCCGGTACAAATTAACAGTTGTCATTACACTGTTCATGTTTTAATCACAACAATTATTTATATTCACATATAAATATATTTATTAAGATTTCCTCTTACAACGTTATTATCATCATCAGCAAAAGAAATATATTGTCATCATTATATTAATTGCAAACACTTGCTCTATGGAAATGTGTATGTGAGTAAATGAGGTATGTGAGTAAGTAAGTATGTGCATATATTTGAAATGAATGTTTAATGTACATTAATATATATGTATGTTTACAATATATGTACATTAGAATAACTTACTTTATATTATGTTTGTTTAATATTATAAAATAATTTTAGGATTTTACATGCTCATGCTTGATTTGCTTAAATATCCTTGACCAATTCAAACATTTTCAACTACCACTAACTACAAGATATGAACTACTTTATAACTGAAATAGCTGTAACATAATCAAACAGGAAGAAGGTTACCTCGTATATGATATAATTCAATTGAATATTAAATATATAAGCTTAAGTTATGGTATGAATTGGAATAAATGTAGAAACGTGTTGCTAAAAAGTAATGAATAACAATGTTTAAACTAAATGTGTGTCAGTCTGTTATTTTCTATTAGTATTCAATTTATTTATTGCATGAACATTTAAAAATTGTTGGATTCTCTTTTTGCCAATACACATTTTGATAAAGGGCCTTGATAATAAATAAATTGTTAAAAAAGAACCCATAAATTCCCAAATCATTTTTTAATTTTTAGGAAACAAATTTTGTAAAATTTAAAAACGATATAAAAAAATTATTATTCGATAAGTTTTATATAAAGTAAGGATTTATCGAAAACTGTACATACATAAATACAATATTAAAAAATTTTAATCGGTCATACGAGTGTGTCTTCTAGTGCGCACATGGACTTTTTTTAAACTTAGGAACAGTTTATTTATTTATTTAAATTATAATGCTTAGCTACAGCTAAGCATTATATAACAGTATAATTTGTTTTTGTATCGTAATGCATATGAAAAAGATCGTTTTAATAAAATGTTTAAAATAGTATATTTAATACTTTGCTTTTACTAAACCAACCGAATTGGCTCCTCTTTGGCATGAAGTTTCATCAGTATTAAATGCATTGGATAAATTATATTGGGCTCAGTTTAGAAGTTTGAAATTATTTTGGACCTAAGTTTGGTTTTTTTTTTTTTAATTTTTGGTAGCAGATTGGCTTAAAAAACTCGAAGATTTATAGGCTTTCATTCAGTAATTAAAAAAAAATCAAACCAAATAAAATAAAAAACAATTTTTTTATGAGTTTCGTTTAATTCGACGAAAATGTTTCCTACAGACAGATGGGTATAGGTTAATCGACTTATGATGCAACAAGAGCCCCGAATCTGTATTTAGGGGGAAATTGTTCTTTTCCAAACTTATCGCTAAATTGCTTATAAGATATTGAATTACGCTTTAACTATTAGGTGACAATTATATTGTTAAAGGCGGCTTTACATTATTATACTGAATATTATGACATGTCAAAAATTAAGACCAAATGAGAGAATAGAGTGAATGTCAATATGTAAAGAAATTTGACAGTCTTATGGTTTTCATAGTATTTAGAAATTTTTCAAAACACGTATGATATTCCATTCTATCAAGATTGTATTTCTTTTCTTTTCATTTTATTTGAAATGGGATAGTGATAGTGTAATGAGAAAATTTTCTTTTTGGGTTTTTGAGAATCAGACCAAACATCAATTTATATTACAAATTCCAATGAAAATCTTATAACTTGTGGAATACTATAAATCCAGCTGAAACGTCATATAATATTGAAATAAAGAAAAATTTTACAATAGTAGTATATAACGCAATACTTTAAAAACATATTTGACCAAAGGGCAAATTATGGCATTCGATATCGATCGAAATTGTTAAATTCTAATTGGAATTCCCATACCAAATGCAAAGAAAACTCGAACGATCGAACATAAATCGAACGATATCGAATGTCGTAATTTGTCCCCAGCTTACAACCTCTGTTGTTATAAAAACAAAATACTAAAAACAAAAATTGAAAAGAAAACAAAAAGAAATCGCTTTTAAATTTTTTACAATATACATCAATACAATTATACAAGCAGGTTGTGAATTGGCCTATTAAGTAATTAAATGTTCATAACAATATGAAATTGTTCCAATGAAAATTAACTCTACAGTGGGGCTCTTAATTAAACAAATATTACTTGGTGTTGAGGAAAAAATAATTTACCATTAGCTGCATTAAAGGGTACAACTTTCAATTAAGGGCGTTTGTACTTGAACTTGTTTTATTTGTTACTTTTTTCCAAAAAGAAAAAAACAACTTTTGTTTTCTAAACTTTTTTCAAATAATATTTGTTCCGTTTTAATATTTCCGAACAAAGAAAACTTAATTCAGAAGTGTTTACTTAATTGAACAGAAGCTAAGAAAACAATTCAAAATACTAATCGGAAGCCAAAATGAAAAAAAAAAACAATATATTCGCAAGGGGCAACCTTCTCATTAACTATTTATTAGTCAACCAATTTTGTTGGTTCTACTAAAGTTGATGATGATGTTGGTTCATTGCTTTTTTTGTGTTGTTTTTGTGTTTTATTGCTGTTGAGTAAATGCTGTTGTTACAAACAACTAGTGTTTGGCTTGAATCAAAGGTTTTAGTCAAGTACTTTACTACCATTTATAATGTGTTGTCCTTTACAAAATGTATACCTAAAGAGCACACAGTGTCAAGTAGCAAGAGTAGTAGTTTGTTTGTGATGATGAATTTTAATAATTTATCAAATTTCATATATTTATATGTTTGTATTTAAATGTGTGTTTGTGCGTGTATATAATGGCCCAGTTCATTGCTAGAAAAGGGGGGAAATGAAAAGTGCGAATCTGTTGAAGGTAACTAGTAATATTTTAGTACTAGATATGAACTCTTAATATTTGATAATATTTACTGATGATATTTTTGTGTTGTTGTGTACTTTGTATGTTTGTATTAGTAACATGTAACTGCTTGTGTAGTATGTGTGCACGTTTTTACTGACCCATTTTTCCAGTAGCATTTCTTGTACACTCAGCTTCTCAGCGGGACTTGTTGTTGAATGTCTTTTGTATTCACTGGGGGAATGTAGGTAGGAAATTACTAATTTTTGATTTTGTTCTTCTTTATATTTGATAACAAAAGAAAACTTGTACTTTGCTACTAGAGGATGATTTTTTATTTCTTGATAAACATACACAAACATATCTTTTCTTTAAGATTTTATATCTTTATTTAATTTAAGTTGATGCTGTTGTGTTATGAGAAACTGGTGTTCTTAGGTCTCAGGTCTCTTGTCCCATTATTCAATTGCTTTTAATTAATTTTATTGGTTTCGTTTTTGTGACGCTACATTTATGCACATGCCGTTGAGAGATACTTATTTAAGTTATTTATTTGGCCACCATACTCCAGTACTATGCTGCATGAAGTGAAAAGTCGTCAACACTAATAATAATTGCTATTTGCACGAGTATATTTATTAGAAATAATTTATATTTGAGTATGTATTAGTCTACGTTAATAGCACACAATTTCAATTAAATATATCGTTTGTCTACACACTTTTCTTAGAGGAATTTTTTAGGTGACTTAAGATGAACATGTTGTCACGTACGAATCAGATTTAAAGGTTACCAAATACACGGAAGCATTTTACTTGTGAGTTGGTATATAAATGCGTGTATGCTTCATTATTTATTTCAAGAATTTAGAGATTTCAAGTGGAAAAAACGAAAACTTATAAGAGGGCGGGTGAGAGATTTTTTTAGACTCTAACACCGCGTTACACACATTCTGTCCTATGAACCAAATATACTTTTTCGGAAAGGGGAGAAAAAATAAAAATACACGTGTATCGGCGATTTTCATTTACACGTCAGACATTTTTTTTATTTTAAAATATTTAAAAAAAAAATTCAGGAAAATCTGAGAATTGATAGAAATCTTTTTTTTTTTAAATTTGACATGATACAGACATTTCCATGAGTCTGCCTGCAAAAATTCAGCTTGATTAGATCACGGAAAAAGGGTTAAAAATCGATCCAAAATGTTTCACACAGGTGGACAGACGGACACTACTAACCCTTTTTCAGTGATCCAATTGAGCTGAATTTTTGCAGGCAGACTCATGGAAATGTCTGTATAACGTCAAATTTAAAAAAAAAAGATTTTTATCAATTCTCAGATTTTCCTGAATTTTTTTTTGAAATATTTTAAAATAAAATAAAAAAATAAAAATAAATTTCTGACGTGTACATGAAAATTTCCAGGCAGACTCACGTCATCACGTCAAATTTAAAAAAAAGATTTTTATCAATTCTCAGA